>VDFB02323089.1:7432-17636 GCA_007258455.2 Sequoia sempervirens | reverse complement strand
AAGAGAATTGATCACATTAAGTTCCACCACCTCTTCTTCAAACCAATTACCAAGTGGAAGTGGCTTATCCTTGTACTGTTCATAATTATGATGTTGCAAGAAGTCTCCATCATCATCCACTTGGTTTGGGACTTGGGAAATTATGTGCAATCTAATCATTTTCAAGGATAACCTTGAGCACCTTCTTTTGATCACTTCAAACTCATCCCTACAATTAGTCCAATAGTCCTCTAAGTGAATTTTATGCCTATATTCTTTGTTTACCTATTTTTGAGACACAACATAGGGTTCAAAGTTGTCCCTGTTTGTATGTGAATATAGATTGAAATGAACCATATCCTTTTTAGCATAATGAGCACTTTGAATAGAAGGGAAAGCCTCTAGGACTTCAGTCATTAAAGGGAATTCAGGCCCAAGTCCTAGTTTGTGCATATCTTTCACAATTGTGTCAAATAACAACAATTGCCTAGCTACTTCTAGTAGGATAAGCTTGTTTGTTGGGTACCTTGGTAGCCTCAATGGTATTGTTGTTGATCCTTATATTTTGACATAAGAAAACTTTTGAAATTGGATAAACCATTAACCATATTTCCTTATCAATTCCATCACTTTTGCTAAAGTTCCTACATGCAATGCATCTTGCAATAACCTTGTGATGTACATGAAAAATGAATCATTTACCCCTCTTAAATTGGCTATGTTGAATTGAAGCTGAGGGAAAACATAAAAAATTCTATCTTGGTTGAGGGGTCCTTTGCAACTCAACCCTTTATATTTATTCTTTCTGGAAAGCATACACACCAAATAGGATGTCATGGTGAACTTCTTGGTGTCCTGAACACTTCTTAATTGCTCATATATATTGTCACTTATAATGCCTACCCAATGGTAATGGGTCCCTTTCACAAATTGAGCAATGATGTAAAACATCCAAATCCTAAATATAAAGGCATCCTCCAACCCCACTACTCTACCCAAAAGAGTTATCATATCATTATATTCCACTATGAAATCACTTCTATGCAATTTTTTGGGCAATTTTGAATAATGTGATTTTGGCTTTGTAATCCAATTATTGTTCATCATCAATAAAGCCCTATTAGGATCTTTTGTTAAAATTATTTAGCATCCTTGATGTTAATCTTCACCAAATTTTGATGGGATCCAATGTTGAAGGTTTATGCTATGAAATCCTCTATTATGTTGTCCATGATTTTTCTTTAAGGACCAATGATAACTCTTTTGTTTGAATCATAATGCCTAGAACATTCCAACACTAGCTGTCGATATAGCAAGGTGGGTGGAAATCCTTCTGCTTGGGCCAATTCTCTATAAGTAATGATCTAGGCCAATTCAAAGGGTGCATCCCGAAATATCCTCTACTTGAAGTCATCATAGTCTACATGCCCCATATTTGTATCACCAATCTTACTCCATGTTGAAATGATCTTGGATTCAGGCCATATGCCCTTGAAGTCATACTTCATATTTTCTACTCTCAAATGGGGTTCCTTAGAACCAACCTCCAAATTTTTTTCCTTCGATCCCTTTCTTGGGATAGCCTCAACCTACATTTGTTAGAAAGAGGAAATAATTACTATTGTATTAGATACAATTAAATATTTAATCTAACCACATTATCATGAAAACCACTTAAAACATTACATAACTAACCATGAAAGCCATAAAATATAATGAAAAAACCATAGAATGAAGCATTACAAAACCTCATAATTTTCACCTATTTGAGGATTTCAAGCAAGGACGAATTTTAGGGAATCCACCCTTAGGTGGATTATCCAAAGGTTTAGTCACTTCGAGGAATCCATGAGGAAATGGATTTTCTGAAGTAAGACATTCAAGCACAATTTAGGTCGAATTCCTTCTTACAACCCTCATGAGATCACTTTAACATCACCACAAGATCAATACTCAAGTACTCACTCTCATCCAACAGAGTTTTGAAATCTCGGGTCTTGAAGGAATTTTTGGGAATCTACCCCTAGGCAAATTCTCTGAAAGGAATGAAGTTGGATGAATCCTCCAGGGGTCAAAATTTACTAAGGATCACATTTCCATGCAAAATCAAGTTATTGACTACCTTTTCATGAGTCATGATTACTCATGCCTAGTAATAGTAGTATTTTCAAGCTTTTCTCTCACTCTTTGCAAACCTTCAGGATTTCCAAACTAGGCCACATTTGGAGAATCCACTAGCAAGTGGATTTTTTGAAAGAAATGAATCTCAAAAAATCTACAGTGTGAAGGATTTTCTAAAGGACATGAAATAACTCAAGGATCATTCTAAAGCAACCACAAAGTCAGCCAAATTGACTTAGAGTTCAAACTCATGCATAAAATAACTTAACTTAAGCTTTGAAGTTTTGGAGGGTGAGTGGATTTGGAGAATCCACGAGAGAGTGGATTTTCTGAAGGAACAAACCTTTGGAGAATCTACCTAGGAGTGGATTTTTTGAAGTCCTTCATTGATGCTTTGTTTCTTCATCCTTCGAAAAAACTAAGTTTAAATTCATTCCCTTTAATTTAAATAATCCTTCAAATGCAAACCATAGGAAATAATCTAGGAAAAAACTTATAATATTTCAAACAAAAACCCTAATCACAATTCCCTCTCAATCATCAAACCATCAAAACTAGAATTACAATGCAAAATATAATCAAATTTCATAATGGGTTTATCAAATCGATCTCAAAACTACCTCAGCTACAAACAAAAGCAATTTTAATATTTTGAATTCAAACCCTAGCTTCATAGAATAGTCATGCCCTATCAATAAAAATCTTAGAAACCCTAAACCTCAATGCCGAGTCAGTGAGGTGGGGTAGATGCACAAAATATTCAAGAGATACCACAAGCCAATCCAGAAATCCACCATAGATGCCAAAATAAAATCAAGTGCAATCAAACCAATACAACAATACTTTTAACGATCATTCCATGATGAAGAAGCAAGCCATGAACACATGCATCATCGAATCACAAATGTCATTAAAAAACCAAATAAAATATGGAGTGATTTGAAGCTCTTACCTTTCAAGTGAAGAGAAAAAACTAGAAGACCAAATGCATGCTAGAAATTGATGAGAATTCCTTAAATACAATCGCCCAAATCACTAATTCCAAATGTGGAGAAATAATGGGGTTTTCTAAATCAAGAACAATGCAAAATGAGGAATGAAAGGTGAAATGAAAACTTAAAACCCCAAAAATGACATTAAATGAACCCCAGGTATGGTGAATGACAAATCATAAATGCAATGAAGTGACCGTTCAGACTTTGGAAATTCAATGGGAAAAAAAACTTAAAATATCTAATAGGGGTTAACAAGGGTTAGATTCTCTGAGTGGACCAATCTTCGTGGAATCTACCTAGTAGTAGATTCTTTGAACGAACAGGCTTTTGGGGAATCTGCCTAATTGCAGATTTCCAAAAACTTCACTAACTTGTAGAGTTTCAAGAACTTAGTCAAATTTTCTCAATTTCCAAAATTCCAAGGCATCATCTAAGATAAAAAATTTCCAAGTGAAAGCACCAAAACTATAGATAAGTCACGAATTCACCTTGGTGAAGTAGACCCAAAATCAAAGGAGCTCATCCCTTAAGGGGAAAAGTTTAGACCTAAAGAAAAAATAGGAAACGAAAGCAAGCCAAAAGAGGGTCCTTGCCTTTGGTGGGGCATGTGTGAAAAAAAGTGAACAAAAAATTGTGAGTCCTACTAGGGAAATTCTTCAGAGCATTTCAATGAAAAACTAGAATCAAGTACCCAAAATCTCTGGTTTTGATCCTCACATCAGGTCAAATCATAAACTAAAGTCTCAAAATCAATGGATAAGTGAGCCCTTTCTATGCTAGGAATCCTAGTGTGTGCATATGTATTCATTCCCCTCCCTTAGCTACTGCAAGGAAACCAAGGTCAATCAAGTTAAGCTACGCAGATATTCTAACTTATAAAGCAACTTGTATAGAGACTCGCTGCCAGTCAAGCATCTATAGCATCGATGAGGTTATCATTGTGATTCTCCTAAAAAATTCTCTACTACCATCTAGGCATCCATAGCCTCGATAGAGATATTCAGATCCTCCTGATACGTTGAATTTTCTTTCTTTTGATTTTCAATATTTTTTTCCTTTTCTTTCTGATTTTCTTTTTACTCTTTTCATTTTCAACCTGTGAGAAATGAAGCTCACACTCAGGGATGAGAATCCAAGTGGTGCTGAAATAGAGATATAATATTTTTCACTTAACAAGACCTCACAAGGAACCTATAGCAACCTTAGGATTCTTAAGATATGTGAAAAATATAATATTTAATCACATTCCAAAACTAACTAAACCCAATGACTTATCCACTTTAAGCATTTAGGCCATATGACACTAAATAAAGGACTTCTACCAACCTATCTAGAAGGATGATCAAAGTTTGTAAAAGAAATACTTTGAATAGTCCTAGATAAATTATCCATGTGCAGGTTTGACACTTCCCCAAACCAAAGAACAAGGAAACATCAAAACCAAAGTAAAGAAAGAAAATGAAACCACCTAAAATAACCAAAAAAAAAATCAAAAGAAAACCAAACCAAACAAACCAAAAGAAAGTAAACACCTTCTCTAACTATTTATAGGGATGAGCTGGAAACAACTCAAGCAAGGAAATAATGCTTCAAATGCTACCCATTGACTGACAATAGGACATATTCTTCACTGAGAATCTTGAAGTGAAAAGCATTATCTCCTAGGATCTCAGAGATTTGGTAGGTACCAAGCAACAACTTGTCAAATTTACCGTTCTCCCCTTTCTTTTCATGTGCCTTATCCTAGTACAAGACTAGGTATGAAATCCTTAAGGCCTTGACCTTAGCCTTACAAACAAACCATCTTTTAACAACACCCTAGTGCTTAGAATTTTTTTTCCAAGGTTGCATCCCTTTTCTCTTCTAGCTGTAGCAATTTAGCCAGGTGAGCTTCTAAACACTCTCCTTCTTCATAATACTCATTAGTAAAATGAAGAGTGGGGATCCTCAACTAGATAGGGAACATAGGTTCAAGACCATACAAAAGGTGATATGGGGATGTTCCTAGGGATGTATTCTTTTGGGTATTATCAGCCCATAGGGAAAATCTCAACTAGGTGCCAATCCTTAGGATTTCTCTCAAGTAACTTATAGATCATAGTCAGAAGATTCTTGTCGGTGGAACCAACTAGGCCATTCCCCTAGGGGTAGTAGTTTGAAGAAAACTTAATGACAATACCATGATCAAATTCCCAGCCTAAAAATTTCAATGAAGTGAATGAAGAACCATTTTCACATACCAAAGCAAATGGACAACCAAAGTGCTTGATGATAATTGATTCAAGGAAATTGATCACTACCTGTGTAGTACACTACTTTCAAGAAACAACTTTAGTCTACCTAGTGAAATAATCAATAACAGTAAGGATGTACCTATGTCCTCTAGAGGATGGTGGGTTGATCGGACTGATGAAGTCCATACCCCATTGTGCAAAAGGTTTTACCTTGATGACTAGTTGTAATGGAAGATCATAACACTTCTATTTGGTAGCACAAGTCTGGTAGACATGGCAAGACCTCACATGGTTGTGTGCATCCTTAAATAGTAATACCCTACCCTTAGGATTTGGTGTGTAGTTCTAGGTCTGGAACCATGCTTTGTGCCATATTTATCATGGAATTCTATCATCACATGAATTTCTTCCTCTTTCCCCAAACACCACAAATATATTCATTCATGATTCTTCTTATACAAAATGGACCCTTGCAACATGTAACTATCACTTATCAAGTGCAAAACCCCCCATTGTACCACATTCAAATGATCATGGAATTTCATGTTCAACAAGTAGTAAACAATGTCATCATACCACTCATCAGGGGACACATCCCAGAGATGATACTGTTGTGCTACAATTTTTGGTCCTATTTCATCCATTTTCTATGTTAGAGCTTGTCCCCTTACTAGCTTCATTGGCCGAATTTCAATATCATACTCCTACAGAATAGTGACCCACTTGGCTCTTCTTTCTCCCATTTTGTTCTGCATCAACAAGAGCTTCACTACCGGGTCAAGAATAATGACAAAGACCTTGTTCCTTAGAATATAATGCCTAAAATTTTTAACTCCCCTAACTATTGCATAAGATTACTTCTCTACATTGGGATATTTCAGTTCTACATATTTGAGAGGGGTACTCATGAAAGATATGGGATGCTCATTCCCCTCATCTAATTTTCGCGTTAGCATGCTTGCACAAGAATGGTTTGATGCAAAAGAATATATATAAAATGGTTTCAAATAATTGGAACTTACTAATACTAGTGTAGCAACTATGGCCCTCTTAATATCATCAAACACTTTCTTTACTTCGGTATTCCACTCCACTTTTGCATCCTACTTCAGCATTGCATTTAGAGGCTTTACTATTTCTGAAAATCTTGTGATAAATTTTTGAACAAAATTAATCTTTTTAGAGAAATATTTCATCTCCTTTTTGTTGGAAGGAGGTTGTATCTTCAGGATAGCCCGAATTCTATCAGGATTAATCAAAATTCCATGCTTAGAAATCACATGTCCTAGGAGCTTCCCTTTAGTTACTTCGAATATGCACTTCTTAGGATTAGAGGAGATGTTGAATTCTTTACATCTTTGGAATACTTTACACATGTCTAAAAAATGATACCATTTATTCTTAGAAAAAATGGTGGGGTATGTGTAGGATCATGATGGGCCAAAAAGTGATGATATGATGGATATGTGTAGGGTATGTGGTTGATGAATTATGTGTAGGGTATGTGATTGATTGATGAATTTATTTTTATCGTAACATTATATGCTTCACATACTATAGGATTAAAAAAATTCATGAAGTTTGAAAGGTGGTTAGACATATGAGTTTTATATATTTTTAAAAAGTTGATTATTTACTTGAAAAAAAATTATAAAAAATATCATCAGACATGAATCTCCTTATATCATTATATAAATTATTTTCTTTACCCTTGAATTGAAGTTTAAACTAATTATTATTCATTTTCTGAAATAATATAGAGAACTTATTCAAATTTTTACGTCAAGTTTCCTAACTCTGATTTTTCTAAATTTTTTGCCACTTAAGGGCCTTATTTTTCCATGATGATCTTGCACATAACCAGTGAGATCATCCATATAAATAATAATACATTTACCAATAATATCCGTGAATGCTATGTCCATGGCCCTTTGGAAAGTGGCCCCTGCATTGATCAACCCAAAAAGATATCCTTCTATATGAAAATATGCCCCACTTAGTGGTCAAGGTAGTCTTATTCCTGTCTTCGTATTGGAACATGACTTGATTGTAGCCAAAGTAGCCATCTAGGAAAGACATCATTTGGGATCCGTTCACAATCTGCAAAACCTCATACAATGAAGGAACTGGATAGTTATCTTTTCTGAAAGCTCGATTGAGGTTTCTAAAAGCCACACATAATCTTATCTCACCATTCTTCTTACGAACCAAAACCAAATTGGATACCCATGTAGAGTGTCTAACTGGGAAAATTATTTGAGAAAATGAAAAATTCTACACCTTGTTTTGAATAATGGGTTTGAAAAGTGCAATAATAGGCCTCTGTCTCTGTCAGAAAGGTTTTTCTCTAGGATTCAAGGGAATGGTGTGCATAATGATTGATATATCATAAGTCTTTAGGTTCTCATAACTCTAGGCTATTCCATCTTGATATGCATTAAGTTCATCTATTAAGCCTATTCTTTCTTTTGGAGTACACACCTTTCCTATGAATACATTCTTAACATCATCTGGAGTACTCATATTATATGCTTTACACTAACTATCTATTGAATCTTTCTTGGTCTATTGATCTTGGTCCTTTATCCTATTGAGGTCAAAGATCCTCTCTAGTTACACCATTCCTCTTGGGATTATGTTCATTTTCAGGTTGAGGATTCCTTCCATATCTAGCTCTTATTCTTGGGGTTCTGTTTCATCAATTAATTGAGAGGTAAACACATTAGAGCTAGTTATGAAGTCTAGGATGTGCTTATCATCCCCAAACAATTGGAAATTTGTAACATTATTTGGTTTGGAAGGGACTGGTGTAAGTTAAACCATGAATTTCTTCATTCTAGAAGAGATAATGGCTCCAAGGTGCTTGTTCTTGTGCCAAATAATTTGTAGTATGATTCTTTCCCATAGGAATTAGCTAAATGTTGAATGCATTGAATCCTTCTATCAAATCCCATGCTCTATGTCTATAATTGCTCATCCTTCTATCATGACAAGAATACTACCTTCTAACCTATTTTGCCACTAACTCAGAGTCTCCAAACAATTGCAGTGTTTTGAATTTATTCCTTAGAGCCATGAGCAATCCATGAATTAGAGCCTCATACTTAGCAACATTATTAGTGCATAAAAATTGTAGTCTATAAGCAGCAAAAAAAACTTTACCCACTAGGCTCATTAGTTTGAATCCAAGTCCTGCACCTTGCTTACACTTAGAACCATCAAACCGTAGAATAAAAATTTTAGTAGAAGACATACCTTTAGAATCTCAAGTACTTTTACTTCTACTAGATGAAGGATCATCTTGCACAATTGGTTGTTTCCCTTTTCGATCCTCGTGAAATTATTTCATTTGAAGTATGACTATTGGGGGTAGACTGATACATCTCTTAATCTAATCCATAGCAGTCTGGCAAAGACAACATTATAAATTAGGATGAGATGCATTATGAACTCTACACCAATTCAAAAGAAAAAAATATTCAAAGTTCATTTTCCTTCCTAAACTTATCTGATCTTTGATGCACCTCTAAATAAAATCCTAGAAATTATCAAGCAGTCAAACGCTAGCATCATCCAATTAAGAATATTCATTTGTTTCTATTGATGCTTCAGTGTTACTAGAAGATTGGGCTAGACCCTTAGGCACATCATGCATCATTAGAACTTCCTCTGCTCCCAATTCATCCACTACTACTGCTAGGATATAGTTTCCCAAACTCACTTCAGAAATTAACACTTCATTAGAGGTATTTTGATATTCAGTAATCAAGTATCTCAATTTGGGATCTCTCTCAATCCTAATCTGATAAAATAATTTGTTGAAGTATATCCATTAATGACCCTCATGAAATCCCTTCCAAGGATCATTCTGTAGGCATCAGGTATTCAACTGCCTAGATATTGATAACTTGTTGCACCTACAAGTCTGATGCTACCTGCATTGGGATCATATTTAATTCTCCCACTACACTCACCTCATGTTTATCCAACTAATTTACCTTGCGCTAAGAAGGAGCTGGAGTAATTCCTAGAGCTTTGTAGATCAAGAATTGCATTACATTCGTTAAGGTTCCAGAATCCAATAAATAGTTATGCAGATTTTTTCCAAATATATGAATTGAAATCAGAAAAGGAGGAGTATCCTTCTTAGTTTGGAATAAACTTACTCGAGAATCAACATTATCCACTTGATTTTTATCCTTTTATTTGCTTCTATCCTTTGTTTGTACTTGAGGTTGCTCTTTAGTAGGTTGAGTATTTTGACTTGGAGCTAATTGATAGTTTTGTGTCCTTTTAGCTGCCTCCTTAACCATTGGCTCAGTTAAACTAAGTTAACTGATAGCGAAATCTTATGAAAACCTCGCAGAGGCATGGTCATTCAAAGAACCCAACATAACAATCCTAATATCAGGAATCCTTAGCAACTCAAAAGTTGAGAGACTCACCTTTACTTTCTTGAGTTCCTCTACTACATATTCTCCTATTTGGAACACTGTCATGTTGGATTGGTTACCCCTAGATGGTGTTCCTTGTTGATCCTTGGAAGCCTCTCCTTAAGGACCTCCTCTAGAGAAGTATTTCTTTGAAACATGAGGATATGATGGGTTATTACTGGCATTAGGATCACGTGGAGTGCTAATTTTTTTTAGAGGTGTAGATGTGGTAAATGGTCCACCAACCTACCTATTTGGGTATGTGCATGATCATGATGGGCCAAAAAGTGGCGATATGATGGGTATGTGTAGGGTATGTGGCTAACAATGTTTTTTTAACCAAAATTGATGAAAACGAAAAGGGATTTTAAAGGAGATTCTCAACTTTCCACAATATAAATTATGATTTACTTTGAATTTAATAAATAATTATTATTCATTT
>VDFB02323088.1:0-20022 GCA_007258455.2 Sequoia sempervirens | reverse complement strand
GAATCAAATTGCGCTTCTTTTTCCATCTCCCACAAAAATTGATTTTTTTCAGAAAACAACATTTTTAAAAAGTGACGACACCGTATAATGCATAACTTTTTTTCCATGAAGGATAAAATTCTAATTCTTTTAAATTTAGATTTGTAACTATGATATCTAGTGCTTCCACTTGGTTAGATAGTTTTTTATTGAATATTTGTTCCTTAATCAAGTTTCAAATTCAAATGAATTACAATTTAGACATAGCGCGACCGTATAACGCATAACTTTTTTTGTATATGTCAAATTTTATTTATTTTTTTTTTTGTTGATCAAGGACTTTAAATATCTGGTGCACTCCATATTTTCAATTTTGTTTTGATAATCTTCTATTTTTCCACATGTGAAGAACAAAAGAAATTCATTTTCGATGAAAACCTATGTTTAATAAAACTTAAAAAACAAATACATAACAAAACAAAAACATATTAAAATTATATTCATTGGATAGCTTGTTCTGAGGAATACCATAATCATTTGAAATAAATTTTAAATGAATTCATTTGATCCCCCAAAAGCTAAATCAAAAGTGATTTTTTATCAACATTTTGATAGGTGTAAAGGAGACGCATTTATAGGTATGGTTTAAAACTAGCGAGATTCTATCCAAGGGGTTTGGATCTAAGGTGATTTGATCAAACCCTCTTCAATTGGAATCCTTAAAATGGAACTTTTAAAGGCTTAAATCATTATATTTTCTAAAAATATGTGATTTCAGCTAAAATCAGTTCCTCTCGGGAATTAAAACCACTATTGTGACAGAACCCCTAGCATGTTTGGGTATGAACTAGGAACTTACCTAGTGTAAACCTACCCATCCAAATAGGTTGGAACTGTTGGTTTGGTCACATGATGAACATAATAAAAATTACACCACCTTGCAACTTTACATTGCATGCATTTGATGCTTTTTCCATCGACTTAAAACTTCTCACCATAGGAAAATGGATCAGAGATATGAAAAGAAAAAAGGTTATTGTAGAGGGGCCCTATGTTATCCTATACCTTTAGAAAAAATATTTCTAAGTTCCATGATTCCTGAGTAACAAATCATCAATGTTTGCTGCCATTTTGTACTTTGGTCTCTTAAGAGAAATCATTGGTGCAATGTAGCTCAGAATGTTTTGGCATGATGGGGTGAAAAATAGGACCTTTCTTAGCATAAACCTACCCATCCGGATGTGTTGGAACTATTGGTTTGGTCACATGACAAACATAAAAAAAGTTACACCACCTTGCAACTTTGCATTGCATGCATTTGACATTTTTTTTCTATTGAAGAAAAACTTGTCACCACAGGCAAATGGATAAGAGATATGAAATACTGAGAGAGGTTATTGTAGAGGGGCCCTACATAATTCTATACCTTTATATGGAATGTTTCTAGGTGCCATGGTTTCCTAGTAACAGGTCATCCAAATTTTTTTCCCTTTTGGACTTTGGTCTCTTAAGAGAAATTGTTGGTGCAATGTAACTGGAAATGTTTTGGCATGTTGGCGTGTAAAATAGGACCTTTCCTAGAGTAAACCTACTCATATGAAAATTTTGGAACTATTAGTTTGGTCGCATGATGAACAAAATAAAAATTACACCACCTTGCAACTTTACACTACATGCACTTGATGCTTTTTCCATCAACTGAAAACTTATCACCATAAGAAAATGGATTAAAGAGATATGAAAAACTAAGAGAGGTTATTATAGAGGGTCCCTACATGATCCTATACCTTCAAATGGAATTTTTTTAAGTGCCATGGTTTTCGAGTAACATCACATCAAAGTTTGCTACCCTTTTGCACTTTGGTCTCTTGAGAGAAATCATCGGTGCAATGTAGCTTGAAATGTTTTGTCTTGCTGGGGTGTGAAACAAAACCTTTCCTAGCATAAAGCTACCCATCCAGGCATGTTGGAACTATCAATCTACTCACATAATGAATAGAGAAAAAATACACCACCTTGTAACTTTACACTACATGCATTTGATGCTTTTTCCATTAACTGAAAAACTTGTCACCACAGGAAAATGGATTAGAGATATGAAAAACCATGAAAGGTTATTGTAGAGGGGCCCTACAAGATATTATAACTTCAGAAAAAATGTTTCTAAGTGCCACAATTTTTGAGTAACAGGT
Source organism: Sequoia sempervirens (assembly GCA_007258455.2). Lineage (NCBI taxonomy): Eukaryota > Viridiplantae > Streptophyta > Pinopsida > Cupressales > Cupressaceae > Sequoia > Sequoia sempervirens. The sequence goes on along the minus strand of VDFB02323088.1, from coordinate 17,851 downwards.
CATCAAGTTTGCTGCTCTTTTACAGTTTGGTCTCTTAATAGAAATCACTAGTGTAATGTAGCTTGGAATGTTTTGGAATGTTGGGGTGTGAAATAGGACCTTTCCTAGTGTAAAAATACCCATTTTTATGTGTTATAACTATCAATTTGGTCGCACGATGAACAAAACATAAATTACACCACCTTGCAACTTTACACTACATGTATCTCACGCTTTTTCCATCGATTGAAAATGTGGCACCATGGGTAAATGGATCAGAGATATGAAAAAATGAGATAGGTTATTGTATAGGGTCCATACATGATCTTGTACCTTCATAAACAATGTTTCTAAGTGCCATGATTTTTGAGTAATAGCTTCTCATATTTTTTCGCCCTTTTGCACTTTGGTCTCTTAAGATAAATCGTTGGTGCAATGTAGCTTAGAATGTTCTGGATTGTTGGGGTATAGAAAAGGACCTTACCTAGCCTAAAACTACCCATTTGGATGTGTTGGAACTATTGATTTGGTAGCATGAATGAAAATTACACCACCTTGAAACTTTACATCACATGCATCTGATGCTTTTTCCATTGATTGAAAACTTGTCACCATAGGAAAATGGATTAGAGATATGAAAAAACAAGAGAGATTATTATAAAAGGGCCCTACATGATCATGTACCTTTAGAATAAATGTTTCTAAGTGCCACGATTTCTGAGTAACAGCTCGTCAAACTTTGTTGTCCTTTTGCACTTTGGTTTCTTAAGAGACATCACCAGTGAAATGTAGTTCATAATGTCCTGGCATGTGAGGGTACAAAACAAGACCTTTCCTAGTGTAAACCCACCCATCTAGACATGTTGGAACTATCGGTTTGGTCGCACAATGAATAATACAAAAACTACACCACCTTGCAACTTTACAGTACATGCATTTGATGCTTTTTCCATCGACTGAAAACTTGTCACCACAGGTAAATGGATTGGAGGTATGAAAAACTGAGATAGGTTATTGTAGAGGGACCCTACATGACCCTACACCTTCAAACAATTTTTTTTTGAGTTCCATAGTTTCTGAGTAACAACTCGTCAAAATTTTCTTGCCTTCACACTTTGGTCTCTTAAAAGAAATCGTTGGTGCAATGTAGCCCAATATTTTTCAACATTTAGGGGTGCAAAACATGATCTTTGAGTCGGTCGGAGAGTATGGAGAGTGGTGAAGGCTTTGGAAGAATGAGTAGTTAATGAAATTTCTTTTGTGAATGCCAATAAGACATTCAAATCTAGGGTTTACAAATTATAACTAGTTTCTATAAATGAAAGCTTAAACGACATAGTTGCTAAAGATTATGTGTTGATTTGTAGATTTCAGATAGGATACCTTTTAAACTCATTTTTGTTTTAATGTTATATAGTAGGGTAAGGGCACTAATAGAATGGAATTTTTAGAGCACGACATTATAAATAAAATGTTATAAATATGATTTGATTTTCTACATAAGTAAAGTTGAAATGTGATAGTGAAAGGTCTAACTATCAACTAGTCATTCTCAAGTGCTAGGTGCTACTATTGTTGATCAACTTGGACAAAACATAAATATATGAAATTTAAAATTGACACTAAATAAATAGAAGCACATGATTACCCTATCTTAGAGCAGAATCTTAAAAATATCAAGAAAAAAATGAAGATAGAAAATAATATGGTTATTGCAAATGATTCATCTTTTAAAAAAAATGTGAATGTACCTTGATGCTAATCTCCTATGTACCTACACATTATAGCATACTTGTTTACCCTTGTTGGGAGAAATCTTCTATTTCTTGATGATTATCTATAGTCTATATGATTTTCATAGTTATCATTCAATATATATTCGTTGTTACATGATCCTATCAATGATGTTATTTGCATTACTTTCCATGATCTATGTTCTTGCATGCTTTCAATTTTAGATTTCATGTAGTTTTAATATTTACTATTTTTCATCTATAATTTTTTCACACTTTGTATACAACCAATTGAAGGGGGAATGTATTATCACTAACACTCTTATGTTGAGATTACAAAATTCCACATACACTTGACTATAGAGACTCATCACTATACCTAAATGCATCTTGATGATTATTAGAGTGTAGATCATACTCACCATGAAGTTGAACAAAATTACATGGTCATATTAAATATGTCATATAAAATAGTTACACCTAAGAATATTTTTTATTTACCACCACTAGGGGAACCTCATCATGTCATTTTGAATTGATAGTGAAACACAACAAAAGACAACAAATGTACAATTTTTATCACAAAAAAGTCTAGTATGTGCCATTTTAAATAGGCCTACCATAAACATGCATATAATCTACCCAATATTCATTGTATATGTGTAAAAATAGAGCAGCAAGAAAATGAGAAACTTTAAGTTAAAGAGGGGCAATAAGTCCTTCCTATGTCATATGAAATTTGGAACCAAAACATAAGTAAAGTTGAAATGTGATAGTGAAAGGTCTACCTATCAATTGCAATATATTAATATCAATAACATAACTTTACAAATTATTCAATGTGCATGTACTTACAAATTAATCCAACGAACAATCCAAGTCTATTCTACTCTTTATTGTGTAAAGTATTTCCTCATGGTCATACTCACACACCTTCCACAAGTTCTTGTTCAAAGGTCTACTCCCATATTTGATCAAATGAACATTGGATGCCACAAAAAGGTTTGAGTAATGAAGAATCTTCCAAGAAATGTCAAATTCTTGAAACAACCAAGCATTAACACTCTTATGTGGGTAGCTTCTAAGGCATGTTCTAGTAACAACCATTGAGCTTGTAGGGTATTTGATGTTTTATCCATCTGTATTTGGTGCCTCCAATTTATTTTTGGCCTCAACACAATGACAAAAGTAATAATTTGTTCCCTCTTCATTGTCTTCATCTGAAATAACTACATAAACATGCCCTGTATTGATATGTGCAACAAATTAGATGAATTTAGTCAACATTAGAAAAACACTACAAAGTAAGATAACATTAGGAATTTCAAAAAATATACAAGTAGATATATTACCTGGTTGAACTAAATCTGATATGTGATCAAAGTCAACTGATGATTCTATTTGTGTCATTTCCAGTGCCGTTGAGAGTTGATACGTTTCAAGTGGGCTTAAAATCTTAGCCACCATTCATAAACCCACTCCTTTGACTCACACACATTCCAGGCTTGAATTGTACATTAAGAACAAAAACATGCCATCTTCTACATATGGATACTCCATGAACCTACATTAGAGCTTCAGAAAGAGTGTAGCTCACTTGATCTTGATTGTAGACAACAATCCTCATATTGTGCAATGTTAGTATCATCTATTGACCAAAAAAATATATGAACTAAAGACTTACCTTCCTTACCTAGACCCATCAAAGCATTACACCATTCAATGATTGATTTTGCATTTGACAACTTTGCATTGTCTTTATACTTTAACTCTTCTCATGCTATGGCTCTTTTGATATATGTTGTTCAACCAATAAAACACCTATAATTTTTTTTGAAAACCCATAATATTATCCATCCTACTCAACCAATAGAACATTTGTGAGTTCTTGAATTGTGATGCACAATTATTCGACCATATGATATGTTGATACAATGATATGTCCCTTCTTTCCAAATCATGGTAGAACACCTGAAAGAAACCTTGCATGGGGTAAGTGCAAGAAGTTGAGTCCACTTCTAGTGGAATTGTCATTTTTTAGCTTTAAAATAAGTACCCATTCATTTATTAGAATAGGTATCAATTTTAAAGTGGGAACTCATTCCAAAAGGTTTGAAAATCATAATCTATATTTCTCATTTGGATTTAGGCTTAGAAAAGGCATGGTAACCAAACCCTTAGCCTTGGACCTATAAGTACAAGGTCGTGACAATATCAAGAGAAAAAACTAACTATGTCAATATGGTTGACATAATTTTTTTTAGACTTATTTTATGAAATTAAAACTCATTTTAGATGAGATTGTTTCGATTCTAAATATGTTTTTTTTTTCCTAATTTTATTATTTTTTTCTATTTTTCATATTATTTTGATGAAATTGGTCCATAAAACTGAAATATCAAGTTTTTTTTATAATTATTTTAATAAATTCTTATTAAAATATTTTTTTGCAAAACAAATTGTACATGAACAATATTCAGAAAATTCTTTTCAATTTGAAAAAAATAAAAATAAAAAGATGATAATTTTAGGTCATCTTATGTGTGATGTACACATGGGATTTTCAAAACAACAATTACAACCAATAAAAAATTAACAGAAAACAATATATTCAAAATAAAATTACAAAAAAATATCATGGAAATTATTCAATGTGTTAGAGATCATTTCCTAAAAGGATTTAGAAAAATATAATTATTTAGGTCAAAATATGGATCTTGTACATGTGCATGGTCTGGTAAAAAAAAAGTGACTTTTCAACAATGGTTTTTAGACATGCCTATTGAAAATGAATTTGTGCCATTTGGGTATTGAAATGAATTAAATATTTGGAAACTAGACTCTGAGTACTAAATTTCATATTACTAATTTTTTTTAGGATTTAGTCTTTAAGTGCTTCAAATTTTTAGGTCAATTTTGACAAATTCTAAAAATCAGGGAAAACACTTCCACTTTTTAGCCAAAAAGTGGACTCAACTTCTTGCACACACCCCATGAAATTTGTAGAATGCATGCGATCATCACTAATATAAAAATGATACTCCTTTATGATCTTTCTATCATTCTCTGTACTATCATTGGTATGAATGAATGCTATGTGCACAAATATAACAACCTGTGTGGAGTTGTAATATTATGATTGCACCTCACATTGTGGTTGTAGACTATAGTTCTCTACAAATTCTATGACTAAAACAATACTACCAAGTAGAAATGTGTGATTTCATTACTTGAATTACAAGTCCAACCATCGATCTCTATGGGTATGCCTTGCATACTCATATACTATAATGTCACAAAATGTAAACATAAACTGATACAATTTAATCTTTTGAATAACCAAATTACACCTTTTTTCTTCTTTAACATATTTTGTATTGTATGCGATTATCATATACTTTTCGAATTCTACTAGTTCATTTCCAACCACATGTGTACTTTCCATATGTTCACATACTGGCATACGTTGCAAGCCACCACAATGCTAACATGTGCCATCCAAGCATAATTTATTATAGAATAATTGACCTTCCTCTCTTTCACATAAAATTGTTGATATGAAATCTCTTGAAGATTTAGGTGGGACATGTATTCCATAGTCCTTAAAAACATTGTTAGTATGTAAATCTAAATAGATAGATCGATAAACGTCAAAATAGTTAGAAAACTCAATATATGTACTCTATAACAACAAGTAGTGCATGTGTGATTTATTTTGACATAGAAAGGCTTTAACATTTCAAAATATCTTTGAAATTTTTTAACTTGAGGATACATTTCTAGAAATTTACCAAAAAAATATCTTTGAGTCATATCCAAAAAATGCTTTGGATGTGGCTCATGGTTTCAACTACCAATTCTCCTTCATACCACATCCCTTTGATTCAAAGATACCCTTGTCTTATTCTTCTAAAAGTCTTCAATTAGTGATCTCAATGCTTCAACAATTTGCTTCGAGTCATATCCAAAAAATGCTTTGGATGTGGCTCATGGTTTTGACTACCAATTCTCCTTCATACCACATCCCTTTGATTCAAAGATACCCTTGTTTTATTCTTCTAAAAGTATTCAATTAGTGATCTCAATGATTCAACAATTTGTTTATCTTTTCATGATATTCTCTCTGAGAATTCCCATGGTTCATTGTCATCAGTGTCCTCAATTCTTTGGTGCCTTCCAATGACTCTTGATAAAGTTTTCCTATTTATTATCAATGCTTGACTTGTCTTTCTAACGAGATGAGATTTTTTTGTTTGATTACTTACTATTGTTGATGTAATGACATGTGTGACATTACTATCTTTTGTGTATGAGGTGTTACCCACACTCTCATATGCACTCATTAGATTTTTCACTTGAAGCCTCTGATGTTCTCAACCCAAGAATCATCATAATGGACCTATAATTTATACTTCACATCATTTCAACAAATAGTTAACATCTTCTGGTCTCATTTAATTTTTCAAAGAAAAATCTTCAAATCTTATGAGAATATCTTCTACAAGTGCATATTGGAATCTTATCTTCCATCGGATGTAAAATAATCTCATTGAATATCAATCAAATACTTTTTCTTTCTACTCAAAATTATAGGAGGTGTTCTCAAAGGTAAATTTTCCTCAACATTAGGAATTCCATCAATATTTAAATCAGATTGGATAAATGGCATACCTTTGATCGAAGATGGAGTAGATGACATACCTTGAAGTTGAGATGGAAAATATGGTGTACGTACTTCTTCACATGTGAGTGATGATGTACTTTAAAATTGAGATGTGGTAGATGGTGTCCCTCCATCTTGACTTGTGGTAGAGGATGTGTCTCCAACTATAGGATTCAAATCTCTCATATGGCACGAAGGTTTTGTATTCATTACCTTTATGCCACCAATACTATATCTCTCATTGATGGTTCATGTTCCTCTTCAATTGGAATGTGTTCTATCGTGTCCAATTTCATCCTCTCATGAAGTTGCCTCATATATTTTTCCTTCTTTGCATTCTTAGTTTCTTGCTCTTCCTATGTTGGTTTAATCCTTGATTGTTTCCTTGACATGATGAAGAACTTTATCTATAGCATGAAAAATAAATAAATAAATAACTTACACTAATTTGAAAATTTTCAAAATAATAACTTTGACCTTAAAAATACTAAGGAACCTTCAAAGAATAAGAATGAATAACTTCATTACTATCATCTTTCATCTCTTATTGCTGGTTGCTATCATCATAAGGCGGTACCAAATCAAATATGAGAAATTGTGGGGAATTGTGTAGCCTTCATGACATGTTTCCTTTCATCTCCAGCCACAAAACTTTCTAGATATTCAACATATGAGATTCCTACAATAGAATTATTATGGAGATACTTGACACTTTGCAAGATTTAAGAGAATAACTATAATATAGGAATGGATATAATAGGGGAAATGAAACTTATGATTTTTTAAGAATGGACTCATAATTCTCAACTTAGAGTTGAAGAATATTTGGACAAGATAGAATGCTTCAAATATCCAAAAAACTTTAGAAAATATAACCACCAATTTTAATGAGAGTATTTTTGAAACTAAAGATAAATATTGAATAGGTAGGAAGTGATGGTGATTTGAGCTTTACAATGTGAATAATGCTAAGAATTATTGGCTATTTATATACCATCTCATTAATCAAGTTGCACTATGGTGGGACAATCAAGATAGTGTGCTAGAATCAAAAGTGGTGTTGTGATGTGGGAATTATTCTAGGAGTAGTTTTGACAAAACTATTTAATATATTATCATGATTAAACTACCCTAATCAATAAATTCAACCCTTTTAAGCAACACAAAATGATATTAATGCAATTTCTATGCCCTAGGGCTTCATTTTTTAATATTTGTTGGCATTTGTGGATTTATTCACTTATTTTGAATCTTGCCAGCATTTTTATTTGATGCTTGTGAGCATTGACTACTCAAGTATGAGTGTAATTTCATATAAAAGGGTGTTAAGTTGGTTGAACATTTCATATCAGACCTCAACCAACATTTTCATTTGGATTATTATCATTTATAAGTGAATTTTTCTAGTTTGGGGTGAAGTTTAAGTTGTTTTAACCCAACCATAGAGGGTTTGACAACAAGTTTCCAGCGATTAGTTTCATTTTATAGTCTAAGTGAATCCCATAAGTTTGACAAAATTGAAGTGCGTGACATGATTTCAGAAGAAGAATGGAAAAATTGCAGATGGAGCATAAAGCACTTCAAATTTTATAAGATACATGGAATGTGCATTTTAACAAAATCTAATCTAATCCCTTGGAAAAATCTAATGAATTTGATTAAGTCTATGTATGTTGAGCAATCATAATTTTGAATACTTAGCAAAATATAATTTGAAAATCAACATGATAACAAAATCAAAGCATTTGTATTAAGCATGTATGATAAGAAGTGATAAAGAAACATTAATGAAAGAAGGAAAATATAAAGAACATGTATAAAGACATGACATACCTGAAAATCGAAGATTCAATTGGAGAAACTACCCAATTATGTGTAGTCTTCTTTTCTTGCATCAAAATCCTCAATACTTTGAGCTTTTCACAAACTTGCTTCCTTTTCAACATTAAATTCTATATAAATCTAATATAATTGATAAAAATTATAGAATTAACCAATTTATAATGTTAAATTATAACAATTTGAAATTCATAATTAACATTACAACACTACAAACATGAAAGTTTGAGTTCATATAATCAAATTTGATGTAAAATATATGTTATTTCCTCCTTCCTAAGTTGGTAAACCAGAAAAAGGTGGTGGAAATTTGATGCAAAGGTGGTGGAATGTGTAAATATTACACGTACTTTCCCCAATAGCATGAAAAAGAATTCTTTTGTTGAATTGTGTGCAAAAGGAGAATAATAGAGAATGTGGACCTGGATAATAGGTGTCCTGCCTTTTTTACTATTTTTAAAGCAAGAAAAAATGTGCTCATGTTAACATACTTGTGTTATAATGCGCTCGCATTATAACACAAGCGTGTTTTGGCTTGCTCTTAAAACAACCATATTTCAACTTTTCCAAAGTGGGCTCATGTTTTCAAAAAGTTGATTTTGTAAAGGATTTGTAACTCTTATCATCTTTCAATAAGGGGTTAGGTTGAGGTACATTAATGAGAACCTTCTTCAAACAATTATGACATCTTCTAAGTGCTATGTAAGCCTCATTTTGTGTGGAATATGAAGTTTCACCATAATTCCATATACGCTCAAGCCTGTACATTAACCCTCAACCCTATATCTTAAATCCTCAACTCTAATCCCTCAGTCATATACCCTAAACCCTCGACCCTAATCCCTCAACCATCAACCCTTAAAACCTAATCCCTCAAACCTCAACCCTTAATCCTCAACCCTCAACCCTATACATTAAACCCTCAACCCTAATCCCTTGACCCTATACCTTAAACCCTTATATATTAATCCATAAACACTTAAACCCTAAAACCTTAAACCCTTAATACATTAATCCCTCAACCCTTAAACCCTCAAATACTTAATCCCTAACCCCTCAACCCTTAAAACCTCAGCCCTTAAACCCTTATACCAATACCTCAACCCTCTACCCTATACATTAAAACCTCAACCCTAAATCCCCAACCCTCAACCCTCAACCCTCAACCCTCTACATTAAACCCTCAACCCTAATCCCTCAAACCTACAACCTCAACCCTTAACCATATACCCTAACCCTATACCCTAAACCCTCTATCCTCAACCCTCAACACTCAACCATTAATTGTAAACCATCTACCCTATAAATTACACCCTCAACACTAATCCCTCAACCCTATACCTTAAATCCTCAACCCTCAACCCTTAAACCCTCAACCCTTAATCCCTTAATCACTCAACCCTTAAACCCTATATCCTAAACCCTAAACCGTCAACCCTAAAACCCTTAAACCTTCAACCCTATACCTTAAATCCTCAACCCTCAACCCTTAAACCCTTAAACCCTTAAACCCTAAAACCTTAAACCCTATACCCTTAACTCTCAACCCTATACCCTATAAATTAAACCCTCAACCATAATCCATCAACCCTATACCTTAAACCCTTAATCCCTCAACCCTTAATCCCTCAACCCTTAAACCCTCAACCCTTAAACCCTCAACCCTAATCCATCAACCATATACCTTAAATGGGCTTAATCCCTCAACCCTAAAACCCTCAACCATTAATCCATCAACCCTTAAACCTTTAATCCCTCAACCCTAAACCCTCAACTATAAACCCTCTACCCTATACATTATGCCTCAACCATTAATCCATCAACCCTAGATACCTTAAACTATAAACCCTCAACCCTTAGTGCTTAAATCCTTAAGGTCCTCAACCCTGATCCCTCAACCCTCAACCCTTAAACCCTAAAACATCAACAATCAAACCTTAAACCATTCACCCTCAATCCTAAAACCTTAAACCCTCAACCCTCAATCCTCAAACCTTAAACCCTTAACCCTCAACCCTAAACTGTCAACCTTATACCTTAAAACCTAATCTCTCAACCCTCATCCCTAATCCCTATCCCTAAAACCTCAACTCTCAACCCTTAAACCCTTAAACCTCAACTAAACCCTCTATCCTATACATTATACCCTCAACCCTACATACCTTAAAATATAAAATCTCAACCCTCGACCCTTAAATCCTCAACCCTCAACTCTAATCCATCAACCCTCAACCCTTAAACTCTAAACCCTTAAACTCTAAACTCTCAACCCTTACAGCCTCAACCCTCAAACCCTAAATCCTCAACCCTCAAACCTTAAACCCTAAACCCTCAACCCCATACCCTTAAATCCTTAGTTCCCTCAACCCTCAACAATAAAAGTTATACCTTAAACATTAACCCCTCAATCCTCAGCCCTTAAACCCTAATCCCTCAACCTTTAACCCTAATCCCTATCCCTAAACCCTAAACCCTCAACCCTAAATCCTAAACCCTAATCCCTCAACCCTTAAACCCTAATCTCTCAACCCCTCAACCCTAATCCCTTAAACCCTAAACCCTAAACTCCTAATCCCTCAACCCTTAAACACTAAAGAAACCCTTTAACCCCAACCCTAAACCCCTCAACCCTATACCTTAAATCCCCAACCCCTCAACCCTTAAACCCTATTCCCCTTTAACCATTAAACCCTTAAAACCCTAAACCCTGTTTTTCCTATACTATCAACCCTTAACCCTATATCCTATACATTAAACCCTAATCCACTGGACCCTACACCTTTAAACCATTAATCACTCAACCCTCAACCTTTAAACCCTCTTAATCCCCAACCCTCAACCCTAAATTCATACATTATACCCTCAACCCTAATCCCTCAACCCTCGACCCCAATCTATCAATAGTCAACACTTAAACCCTCAACCCTCTACTCTATACATTAAACCCTTAACCTTAATCCCTCAACCCTTAAACCATCAACCATTAAACACTAATCCATTAAACCCTCAACCCTAATCCCTCAAATTTATACCTTAAACACTAAACCCTAACCCTAAACTCTAATCCCTCAATAGTCAACCTTTAAAACCTAATCCCTAATCCCTCAACCCTCAACCCTTAAACACTCAACCCTTAAATCCTCAACCCTCAACCCTAATACATATCCCTAAACCCTCAACCCTCAACCCTTGAACCCTCAACCCTTAAGCCCTAAACCCTTGACCCTTAAACCATAAACCCTTAAGACCTCAACCCTTAAACCATAATCCATTAACCCTCAACCCTAAACCCTATCCCTAACATCTCAACCCTCAACCCCTAATCCCTCAACCATTAAACCTTCAACCCTCAATCCTCAACCCTTAACCCTTAAACCATCAACCATCAACCTTTAAACCCTCAATCATTAAACCATTATCCCTTAAACCCTCAATCCTAAACCCTAATCCCTCAACCCTTAACCTTCAAACCCTAAAACCTCAAACCTTACTGCCTCAACCCTTAAACCCCAACCCTTAATCCTCAACCCTCAACCCTCAACCCTCAACCCTCAACCCACCCTCAACTGTCAACTCCATACATTAAACCCTAATCCCTCACCTCTCAACCCTTAAACCCTAATCCCTCAACCCTCAATCCTAATCCCTATCCATAAACCCTCAAACATCAACCCTCAACCCTAATCCCTATCCCCCAACCCTCAACCCTCAACCCTTAAATCATCAACCCTCAACCCTCAACCCTTAAACCCTACACCCTTAAACCCTCAACCTTTAAATCCTAATCCCTTAAACCTCAACCCTAAACCCTATCCCTAAAGCCTCAACCCTAAACCCTTAAACCTTTTACCCTAAAGGCCATCCCTAAACCCTCAACCCTTAAGCCCTAATCCCTCAACCCTCAACCCTAATCCCTTAAACCCTAAACCCTCAACCTCTAATCCATCAACCCTTAAACCCTTAGCCCTCAGCCCTCAAACATTAAACCCTCATCTGTCAACCCTTAAACCCTCAACCCTTAAAACCTTATCCCTTAAACTCTCAACCCTCAACCCTTAAACCATCAATTATCAACCCTCAAACAATTATTTCTTAAACCCTCAACCCTAAACCCTAAACCCTCAACCCTTAAACCCTCAATTCTCAAACCTAATCCATCAACCCTCAACCCTTAAACCCTAAACTATCAACCCTTAAAACCTAAACCCTATACCCTACAACCTCAACCATCAACCCTATACTTAAGCCCTAATCTATCAACCCAATATCTTAAACCCTAATGTACCTATACCCTATACACAACCTTGGACACTCAACCCTGAACATTATCCCTCAACCCTCAAACCTCTACCCTATACTTATGCCATAAACCCCCAACCCTCATCCATGCCTTACACCCTCAACCTTAAAACCTGAACCCTATACCTTAGACACTCAACCTTGAACATTATCCCTCAACTTTCTAAACCCTCAACTATCAACCATATACTTAAGCCATAATCCCTCAATCCTCAACCATATACCTTAAACCATGAACCCTCATCCCTATACAGTATAACCTCACCCTTCTACCCTAAACCTAAATATTTTTGCTCAACCTTATACTTAAAACCTAAACCATACACTCTCAACCCTTCACCCTATTCCTTATAGCCTCAATCCATACCATAAACCCTAAATCTAATATCCTAAATCCTAATCCCTATACCTTACACACTTAATCTTATACACTCAATGAGCTGAATATTATCCCTCAACTGTAAAACCTCAACCCTCTACCCTATACCCTCAACCCTCAACCCTATACGTTAAACCCTAAACCCTGAAACCTCAACCCTCATCCCTATAACCTATACCCTCACCCTTATATACCCTAAACCCAAAACCCTTACATACATACATACATACATACATACAATCATACATACATACATAAATACATACATTCATACATACATACATACATGGACACATGCATGTATGTGTGTATGCATACATACATGCATTCATACATACATCCATACAAGGATACATACATACATACATACATACATACATACATACATACATACATACATACATACATACATACATACATACATACATACATATAGGCATACATACATACATACATGCATACATACATACATACACACATGCATTCATACATACAAGAATACATACATATATACATACAAGAATACATATGATCTAAAGGATCAAAAACATCTTGTTGTGCTAAAGAACCAACCTTTGAAGCAATAGGAGATGAATCAACATAGGTCTGAAGAACTTCAAAATTCAAATGACCAATCTCTCTCGAGGAATTTCTATCAACACTAGCAAGAGAGGTGTGAGACTCATAATAGTCATCATCAACAAAATGAGAAAAGGCATAGAGATGAGACTCATGATCAACTTCACCAATAGCAGTGACTTTGATAGTATCAACCTCTCTAATGAAAATAGAATATGCAGTGAACTTTACAGTCTTAGGTACCTCACCATGAGTAGTCTGATACAAGGAAAGTAGATTTGTGTGCAAATCAGGAATACACATTACATCTCTGAAACAACCATCACCAATCTCAACATTTCCTATCCCCACAACATCCAAAAACCTACTATCTCCCAATAAAATCCTAGAAGTATCAGTAGGATGAAGACCCAAAAAAGGATAGGGAGTAAAATCCATGTGATGAGATGCTCCTAAATCCAAAAACCATCTATCACGACCAAAATGAACTATAGAAGTTACCAATGCATGTCCTTTGAGTTTATCTTCTTTACCTTTCATTCCATTTGCAAATTTTTAATTCTCTAACTGTGTAGGTTTGGATGAAGGTGAAGGTGATGCAAATGGAGAGGTTGTAGAAGGAGTCATAGATGAGGGTAGTGGAATATTGTTCTTCAGAAGAAGATATGAAAGCTCATTAATCTTCTTCATATAATAGTAGTGTTCAACACATGACCTTTCTTCTTGCAATACACAGAACTAAACTTCTCCTTCTTAGGTTTATCCTCTTTTAAAGAGGTGGAGGACTCATTAGACTCTTTCTTAGCCTTAGGTTTCTTCTTTCCTTTTCTTTGAGATTCTTGTGCAACTAATGCGTGATTCATAGAGACCCCCTCTAACCGAGAAAGTTTGGCTTGCTCCCTCATCAAATGTTCACATAATGTCTCAAAATAAGGCATTTTAAATGAATTTCCCAAAGCATCCATGGTGGAGTAGAAGGTAGAAGAAAAAACTACAAATGGACCTCTCAACTTAGACAAAATAAAAAAATGGACTCCTTATTAGCTTTATCCTTCTCGCATCTTACCAATTGTGACCTCACAAATTTGAACTTGACTAGGAAATCATCAATGTAAGGAAATGCATTAGGGGAAAGAGAAGTTAATTTTGCCTCTAGTTGCAAAGCACGAAACTCATGGATTTGACCAAACAGGTTTTTGAACTCATCCCATACCTCCTTGGGTGTATTACACTCCTTAATGTGGAAAAGAAGAATGTCAGAAACATGCAAAGCTATCAGACCCATAGCTTTGTCACACTTGTTTCTGTAAGAAAATGTTTCATACTCCCTAGTAAAAGTGGGTTGATTATAATTTAGTGTGGACCACAAACCCTTAGATTGAGCAACCTACACATTTTAATCTTCTAGATATGATAGTTATGGGGGGTTAAAAGATTAACTAAATCAAGAGTAGCCATGACAACAATTTGAACCAAAAGCAAAGAAAAATACACCAAACTGTACTGAAATCTAAAAAAAACTTATGAAGCCTCTTAAATTTCACCTTTCCAAAATACTTCAAGAATAAATAATACAAAAAGGGCTGATTATGTAACTGGATCTGAAAAATTTGAGAAAAAAATTGTACACCTTACTAGGCGTTTTGTGGCAGGTTCCCACTCCAAATCACCAATCCATATCTCCAAATCAAATCGCAAAGCATACAAGCCACCACATGGAGCACACAAGAACTTCACATGTCTAGTGAGAGTGTTGGAGCATATAAAGGCCAAAAAGACACCTTCACAACAAATGTGGGATAAATGTTTCGCAACAAGGTTAAAAAAAGTCATTTTCTTTTCATGCCCAACAAAGAATAATGGTGAGAAAAATGGAAACCCTACACCCATCCAACCAAGAAAACATTGTATTCTAGTCTTTAATCACAATCAAAAAATACAAAATTGCCTCAGTTCGATGGGTATTTGGTAGAGAATGCAACAAATCATGGAGAACCAGATATTTAAAATGTAGATCTGAGACGCCCCATTTGAATGCCTCCTCAAAGATCATGACCTATTATATTAAATTCCTACCCTCTTATGCAAATTTCAAAATTGCAAGCTTCAATGTGCCCACAAACCACTGCCAATAATAGAGTTATCATGAAAATCGCGGGATAGAGGATTTTGACTGGCTTGCAAACAACAACTTGATTTCAAATTTTAATAGCATCCAAACATGAAAGGATGCCACTTATGTGCACAAAATTGATGCATTTTCCCTCCTTTCATGTGGCTTGCTTATTGAAAAATGAAGGTAATATTGTAGCTTAAAACTTGTAAAACTATGAGACTGTAGATTTAATTAAGTGTTCTTTGTCACAATTCTTTGTGTATGATTATCTGTTTAGATCAATTTTACCAATTGTAGAAAGAGACAAAATATTGTAGAAGAATGAGACAATAAGATATAAGTGACACAACATATATGTGGAGAAACCTTTTCGGGAAAAAACTCCACCAGAATCAATAGTGCTTGTTCTATTTAACCTTCAGAACAAGATTACAATAATATTGTATCAATCCTTGATTGATATGCTTCCTTTTCCTTCAACAATCCTTCTTCACAACATACAATAAACTCAATAATATAAAATTAATGAAAAAGTCTTCCTAAATTAAAGGAGACTTTGGTTTGACTTCATATTACATGGTGGAACTCTACTTGCCCAATCTAGGCGTAGATTTTGTGAGGAGCTTTATGCTCTTGTTTTGTACAACTCTTATTGAGTTTACATGCTCATTAATTGTCTATTAATTGCAAAAAGTTGAAGAGTCACTAATTAACTATAAACCAACACAATTCAAGCTATTTTGAACACTCTTTCAATCACCAAAACCCAAACTTACCCTTATTCCTCAATTCTTCCATATTCCTCTTGTAGCATTGCAAACAGAGAAATTTGTCTATATCTTTCAAAAGAAAACTGAAAACCACAAACCATTTATCATTTCAAATACCCTTTATGGCCTATTTCAACATATCCAAATTGTGCATACCTTTGTTTTGGAACATCAATCCCTAAAATGGACTGGTACGTTGTCCCCTTAAACCAATTAGGCCTATTTTGCAAAGCAACTCAAAAAAATATTTCTCCTAAACTTCCAAACCCTATTCCAACACTTTCAATAGGCTTCAAACCCTTAGAATCAACCATTTTCATCAGGGGAAACAATCACCAATTGTCCAAAACATCGAACCCTTGTTTAAGCCATTCTAGGCTAGGTTTCATAGGGGTTTATTGAAAATCCAACTTCCAGACCTTTTGTAAGGAAAGCTAGATGCGAAACAACTCTCCTAATGTCAAAACCTCGTGGAAGAATGCAGAGACACTTTTAAATTTTACAATTATATCAACTTAAGATGCACTTGAAAGCACTAACAAAACAAAGTATTTGACAAACACATATGAACACCAGATTTACGTGGGAAAACCCTTATGGGAGAAAACCACCACACCAAGAGAAATCACTTTGTATTATAGTAATGGAGATTACATACAAATATCGACTTATTTTTCTCGATGTCATTTTACAAGAGCATTCACCATGAACAACCTTGTTACGTAACATTCACGCACGCCTTTACAAAATAGAAGTCATCCACCGATCATACAATCACACAACAATCTATCAATTACATCAACCGTATATCATCTCATGCATTCTAGACTATATTCATGTTATTCATGTCCGTTGAACTTCCTCACAAACTCCGTCACAACTAACTATCTCTCCAACGGTTCCCATTCGGATCCTCTGATTGGCCATTGATTCACCACGTAGGATGGTCTTCTCTCGGTCAAAGCAATCAACCTGTGTTGGCATGTCGGTGAGACACTAACCGTGTCTCCCCGATGCCACAAGACTTAACCATCGATGTTTCCAAGAGTCATCCTTATCACCAAGATGTTACATCAAGTCCAGAGAGCTATTGCTCAAACTTCACCATGTCGCCAAGACCTCATACCGATGATCATCACATGTATCGCTATCGCCAAGACTCATCGCTATCGGTGAGACGTCATACCGAAGCTTCAAATTCACATAGACATGAGTTTTCCATTCGGTGAGACAATTGCCTTTCGCTGAGAGATCATACCAAGTCATTAAGGGTTATACCGAAACGTTCAACATTCGGCAAGACATACCACTATCGCTGAGACATTACTCTAAATGCTCACAAGTCATACCGATCACCAAACAACAGTCGGCAAGACTTTTGTCCATCGCTAAGACCTCACACCGAGACCTTTGTGCTACTCTGAGTGTATACCATTAGTGAGACACACCAACTGTCGCCAAGAGTTCTTCCTGAGTGTTCAAGTCACCCCGATG
>VDFB02323087.1:37333-60255 GCA_007258455.2 Sequoia sempervirens | reverse complement strand
ATGAATGTTTAGATAGGTTGTTTTATCCAATTTACAAAAAATGTAAAATGTTGTAAAAGGAGGTCCAAAATAGGTTCTAGGTGTTTTTTTCTTAGAACAAGGTCTTGGTGGACCTTTTCAGCATGTAATTACTTAATTTGGTGGTTCTTAGGCATTGAGGGATTCAAAAGTGGGAAAAAATCAAATCTTGCAAAATTGTTGTCAAGGTAAAAATGCAAAAAATGACAAATGGAAAAATTAGGAAGTTTAGGAGTCAAGTAGGTGAAAGGTTCGTTTGGGTTGTTTGATATGGTAAAGAAAAAAAAAAATTGATGGAGAACCTCAAGCAAGAGGTAGAGGGGATGTAAATAATGGAGAAAACAATAAAGAGACCCTATTTTATATTCAATTTTTATGTGTTTTTGTGGTAAAACAGCATTGTGAAGCATTGTATGGCCCTGTACAACCATATTTTCATGGGGAAGTCATTTGGAATGATTAAGCTATGAGTCTAAAACATTATTCTTTCTGTCTCACTCAATTTCATTGAAATTTGAGTAAGTTATGGCTAGTTTACTGAAGATGATTCAAAACCCTTGCTAAGGTAAACAAAATTAAAAGAAAATTGCATTTCTCTTATTCTAACTAATGGAATCACTTGAAATTTAGTAAGAAGGTATTTTTTGTGTACTCTTTCATTTCTCAAAGTTTCAGACTGAGTGGTGATAGTTATCTTTTAAAATCATGATGCCCTAGGCCATATTTTGGTGAAAAAATAGGAAAAAGCACAATGTGCAATGAGAATTAAAGAATTTGTTTATGGTTTTTCATTCCTTCTTGAAGATATTGTTTTTAAAGGTGTTTAGGGCTATTGTGAATCTATTTCAAGTTTTTTTTTGGTGAGTTTTCAAGTTTTTAAAGTCCATTTAATGGATTTCTTTCCATGATAGTGATGTAACAGTCCTAATTTTCAGTCAAGAATGGTGGTTTAGGATACATGTTTGATGAATTATCATGAAGTAAGTTTGGAGAATGATTACTTCATGTTCTACATATATATTTATGCATGTTTGAAGCATTAAGAAGTGGAAATAGGCTTGGAATTGAGAAGTTTCTTATTGATAGGGCCTAAATAGGCTTGGTTTTGAAAAGTTTTCATATTGGATATATCAAAGTTGGGAATTGGGTTGAACCAATTAAATTGATGTTGTTTAAAGTGTTTGAGAAGTTATTAAGGGATTGTGTGCTTAGAACTCAGTTTGATGTCTTGTATCCATGAGTTTTGCGAAGGTAAAGGAGTCCTAATTGAATGGACAAGTTGAGATTTGGTTCAGTTTTGATAAGTTGATTTGAGTGAGATTGAGTTAAGTTGTTTTCTTCCTCTAGCACTGCATCAAAGTACCCTCGATGGTTTGTTGTTTTTGGTAGATGCTTTGTAGGATAGGCTGCACCTTTCCCTATTTTGTTAACATATCCTTGAATAAGAAGTCTTGAAACAATGGATAGAAGGGATAGAATCCCTTGAAGGTAGACTAATCAAGGAAACATTTAAAATATATGATAACATAGGTGATGAGGTAGCTTTAGTGATGAGGCAATTTATAAATAGAGATGAAAACCAAAATAGTTTAAATCTGTATTATCAATGTGGGAGGAGTATATTTTGATTTTTTAGAGACTTGTACGGAAAATTTGGTAGCATAGACAAAACAATCAGTTGGTTTGTATAGAAGTGGTTTAAAAATGTAATTAGAAAGTGTATAGAATTGTGTAATTTAAAATTTCCATTGACAACCTAAGGTTGTAATGACAAACAAAAAATTATCAACATGGAATATGCAAAACAACAAAAATGAAAGCAAGCCATAATAGAATAAAAGAAAATGTGCAAAGACTTCACATACCTAAAAGACCAGAGTTTCAAGTGGAGGAGTTCTAACCAATTATGTAGCCGAATTTTTTTCTTCTTTCTTCAAACTCCTGAAACAATTTGAATTTTTCAAAAGCTTGTTCCCCTCCAAAATTTAATTATATATCATTTTTCATTGGAATTCAAACTTGAATTGATATTATATGCCTTTCAATGTGAAAACTCTGCTATTTCATGCAAAGGTGGTGGAAAGATCATGAAAAAGGTGGTGGAATGTGAAACACATGCATGCACACTTCACAACATCATCAAAAAGCTACTTTTTGTCAAAGCATGCGTAGAACCAAGAGAATATGCAGAATGTGGGCTGATATCACAGGTAAATTGAGTTTTTTTATCGTTTTTAAAGCAAGCGAAAACATGCTCGCGTTATTTCTTGCTAAAAATGGTCATACCTCTACTTCTTCAAAACACACTCGCATTATGAGAAAGTTGGTTTTTTTATAGATTTATTTTCTCTCTCTTTGTCTATTCTCTCTACTCTAATTCTATCTCTCTCCCCTCTACCCTTATACCCTAATTCTATCTCTCTACCATTAACCTTTATACCCTCAACCCTAAACCATAATTCTATCCCTCTCCCCTCTAACCTTTACCCATGAAACTTATACCCTCTATCCTCTACCATTTATCTCTATCCCACTCCCTCCTCCCTCCCTCTCTCCCACTCCCTCAGTCTCCCCCACTCTCTCTCTCTCTCCCACTCCCTCCCTCTATCCCTCTTCCTCCATCTCCCTCTCTCTGTCCCACTCCCTACCTCTCTCCCTCCCTCTATCCCACTCCCTTAGTCTCTCCCACTCTCTCCCTCTCCCTCCTTCTCTCCCTTTCCCTCCCTCTCTCCCACTCCCTCCCTCTCTCCCTCCCACTCCATCCTCCCTCCTCCTCCTCTCCCTCCTCTCCCCCCATTCCTCCTCTCCCTCTCTCCCTAAAACCTAAGCCACTATTACCCACTCTCCCGTTCCCTCCATCTCCCCTCTCTCCATAGGCCAGCTCTGTCTCCCTCCTCCCTCTCCTCCTCTCTCACTCCTCCTATCTCCCCCTCCTGTTTCTCCTCTTTTCCCTCTCTCCTTTCTCTCTCTCTCTCTCTCTCCTCTCTCCTCTCTCTCCCTCTCTCTCCGTCGTCCCTCTCCTCCCTCCTCTCTCTCCCTAAACCCTAAAGATCTATGCCCTCTATCCTCTCCCCCTCCCCCAGCTCCTCTCCCTGCCTTTGCCTCCTCCTCCACTCCTCCTCTCCCTCTCCTCCCTCTCACTCTCCCTCTTCCTCCATCTCTCTCCCACTGCTCCATCTCCTGCCTCCTCTCCCTCTCTCCTCCCTCCCTCTCTCCCTCTCTCCCTAGGCCCTAAAACCTATATGACCAAGATTCCAAACACAGTACAAACATGAGAGTCAAACACTATATTAGATCAAATGCAAGGTTAGTATCATGATTCCTCAAGAAATCCATTTGAATTGCAAAGGAAAAGGAATGAAATGAAGAACACAACAAACATAAACAAAGATATCAAATCCTAGTCTAATGCAAAGCAAGCTCTAAATCGCTTGAGGGAATTGGTGCCAATTTGATGTGAGAATTGGTCCTTTCCCAATTCCAATGATGCAATGTAGATGCTTGATGAAGAGTGATCCACTTGATGAATGCTTCCAATGTGATCCAAGATAAAATCTACATAACCTAGCTATAAAACTCAATAAGATGAATGGAGATTGCTATGAATTTGAGTATAGTAAGTTTACTCAAGTTGTGGATGCTAAATGAGGAATGAAGCCTCTTATTTATAGAATGATAAGATGGAGAGATTCCCAAGATGGAGCAATGTGGGACTAACATTCAACCAATGGAAATGTGCCATTTTTCCAAACATGAGTGGATGGAAGATGTGCACATTTTGATGAATGTTCCTATAAATGCAATTAGGTGATATTTGAAAATGGTGAAATGACATGTAAGAGGGAAAAGCGATGCCTTAAATGCCACTTGGCTCAAGGAAAAAGGACTCATTAGGTGAAGTAAATGCCTTGTTGGAAGAACAAAGTCCACTTGGATTTTGAATTAAAATTGAGAGAATATTCCTCCATTATGCCATTTGAGAGAAAATAGAGATTTAATAAATGAATTAAATCTATTTTCATGTGCAAGTGGCAAAAGCTAGAGGATGGGACATGAGTTAGGATTAAATTAATCAAAGGTTAATTAATTTAATGAAGGATTAGATGATGTGACAAATTTGACTTAGATTTATGGGTTGATTTAAATCAAATATGAGAAGAATATGATAAAAGGATTAATTAAATAAGGATTTTTGATTTATCTAAATAAAGGAGCTGAAGTTAGATTAAATCAAATAAGGTTTTGATTTATTTAATTTAATGAGATAGACTTTAGGGATTTAATTAAATAAAATTGATTATTTAATTAAATAGGGATAATAAGATCAAGTTAATTGATTTAATTAATGAGAGAGACAGACTTAATTAAATTAAATAATTTATTTAATTAAGAGAGGATGATTGGTGAATTTAATCAAATAAGGGTATCTGATTAAATTGTTAGACCAAGGGATGATTTAGGATGAAAATGGTGCTAGTAATCGGGATCACATGTGTAATGTCAATCAATACATTTTCCATGTCTACATTTTCCCCTCTTTGAAGCAATGCACCTGTTGCAATGATTCAAAGAATAAATCGTCTCAATCAAAAGACAAAAATTTTCAATTTCACAATTTGCCTCACTGCTGCCCTGTCAAAGGAAATAGTCTGATATACTACCCCCTCAAGAGATCGAACGAAAAATTCTTATTTTTGGGTGATCTCGTGAAAAAAGAGGACAAGGTTCTTGACAGGTCGAGAAAGGCTCTAGGAGGTCGAAAAACAAGGCAAAATGCCAAAAAAGGGGTTAAAATGACCTTCAGATGGGTGAAAACATGTTTGGGGGACCTATACCCTTCCTGGATTGCTGAACAGGGTAAAAAAACCCAAGTTTTTAGGCTTAAATAGGCCCTAGGGGGCCACCTCCAATTCATTTCTTCATTTAGCCTTTGGAGATTTTTGCAATTTTGAGCTCTGACACCTTGATGAGATGGCACAATGACAACTCTCGATGCACATCTTCGACTGAGTATGGACGTACCAATGGAATCCAGGCATCGATGCACCAGTATGTGAACCTAACCCAAGCTTTGTTTTTCGTTTTATGTGTTCATTTATTGCACTTAGAACTAGGTCTCTTGCAGCGGTGCTATATAGCGCAGCTCAAATTTCAAACTGGACCGCTCGGTCTGCAAATTGGCTCACCATCACATGATGGCCTCTAGCGGTGGAGTTTAGAATTTGAAAAGATTCTTCAAACTCTGACGCCTTCATGAATCACACCACTAAATTTTAAACTTTAGCATTGTGGTGGAGTTTGAACTTTAGGGTTTAGGGTAAACTACACCGCTTTGGCAAAGTGCATCGCCGCGGTGCACTTTGGAACTTTAAGGATGCCAACATTGCAGTTTGCAAACTTGAAACTGCGACACCTTCATAGGTTACGATGTTGGGGATGATTTTTTAAATGCTGGGACTAGTTCAAGATACTTTTCCTTGATGATTTTAACACAGTGACTTTTCCTGATGCAGGAGGAGGTGAGGGAGATTTATTCTCATGAGCATAGGTCCTAAGAGATTTTTAGCTATTTGTGGGATCTTAGCAAGAGGGAGCAGTAGCTTCTAGGATAGATGGGGCTTTGGTATATTTCCTACGTACCACCTGTACAGACCCATCTAGGCATGATGACAACACTTGCCGAGAGATGGCATAGTGAGACCTCTTTGTTCCACCTTCCGACTGACGAGGTCACTGTTACCCTAGAGGATGTGTGGTGGATCCTGCGGTTACCAATTCATGGTGCCAGGGTGATCTATGACATGGATTTCGGGTGGGAGGCATGCTATTCTGTTATGGAGACTGATGAGATCTTCTTTTACAAGGGTTAGATCAAGTTGGATCAACATAGGCCCCTTACATCACCATTCTAACTGGTGATTGCAGCGATCATATCAGGTCTTGTTGCTCCAGATTGGTGAGGTTGATATTTAAGTCCTGGTTGGGGGCTCTGCTGGGAGTGGATGGTTCAATGTAGGCCAATCCTCTTTTCCTAGGGTCCAGTTTTACTAGCTTCACTCTACAGGAACCTACACAAGTTTGCTTATGTTGATGATAGAGCACTAGGAGCAGGGGTCACACTTCTACATATATGGGCTTGGGAGCATATCCCCGTTCTTCGTCTGTGTGTCGTTCTAGTACCGATGGAGCCAGATGACCCCGTGGTGTAGCACTATAGAGGTGGCCTTTCTTTTACACACACTGGTCAACTCAGTATTCCTCACTGTAGGAGGGTCCTAGATGATATGCAGGTTTTTACATGGTAGTCGTATCTTGGACAGCCAACATGGTTCGATGATGTGCAACAACTCTTTTTTTCTCGCCAGGATCGCTTGATGCATGGACAAGAGCACACTTTGATAGAGCTATACTTTTTGCGGAGAGTCTAGCACCAATTCGGGAAGCCACAGGACAGTTTAGATGATGGTTATGTGGCCATTTTTGTATATGCAGTAACATAGGGCTCATGGGGCTGATATATTCCTGCCGTCGAGGTAGGTGATAGTTTCAGATAGTTGGTGGCCTAGCCGTGGACCTATGATCAGGGGGATACAGATCCCGATACTATGCAGGCATATTGTGATTGGTTCAGGCCACCTTTGAGATTGATAGTCCCAGGAACACCGTCTGCTCGATGGAGAGCAAGAGGCAGTGGGTAGGACAAGGATGGGGAGGCGATGGTCCTCCTCTACACTAGCCAGTGCAGGACCAACCCATGAGGGGTCAAGAGGATCAACCTCACTAGGATGTTCCGATACTGGACCAGGACTAGAAGCAGGATGACAGACAGGATGGGCATTAGGATCAGGTTGCCACACCGCCCAAAGATAGAGGTGAGGATCAACCCCACATACAGCCTCTGCCAGTACAACCAATAGGAAAGCCAAATCTGAGGGATGGGAAAATTTTACAGCTACAGGCTCAGGTTCAAGTATTGACAGTAGAGAGGGACCAGGCCCGCGCTAAGAGAGACCAGGCCATTTTGTATAGATAGGCCGTAGAGCTCCAGGCGGTGGTCGAGATGGGCTGAAAATAGTAGTTAGAGAGCATGGTTGCCTCATCTTCTTGGAGCACAGTGCCGCTTCATTCATACAGGGATGCTATTTGGGAGGTAGATTATTATAGGATGCATTATCATTAGGCCTTGTTGAGAGCAGCTCAGGCTCCCGATTATTCTTAGAGGACTAGTCACAAACCTGCAGAGGGCCATGGGGACTGAGCAGGTGGTGATGTCAGTAGCCAAGAGGGCTAGGCCTTTAGTTTTTTTATTAGAGAAAAGAATATTTTTGTGCCTTATGGGCTCTTTGTACTTATTGCCATACACATGTACAATGATCTAATTTTTGTACTATGACAGTATATTGATGATATATGAGATGATGATTTTGATGTGATTTGATGCATCCTATGTTTAATTTATGTGTTATGGATGGTTCCTATTTCTATATGTGATGCAAAATGATGATGCTATTTATATGATTCTTATATGGTGCCTATGATGTTTTATGATGCTTATGATTTGTGTATATGTGATTTTCTATATAATGATGCATGATGTAATCTTTTTTTTATCTTTTTATGCACTTTTTTGTAATGTATACAAGATTTTTATGATATGTAGATCTATATCATGCTCCTAATGTATGATGATGATGATGTTTATGGTTATGAACTGTGATAATGATATATGATAGATGTTCTAATGGATGTAGTTATAACATGTTTTATATAATCAATGGAGATTATGTGTGATGTGGATTTTAATATGGTGGATGATATGTTTATGATGGATGGTTATGATGGTTTTGCTTATGTATGATGCATGAAATCGATAGATATTATGATGATGGACCTTATGATGATGAATAATGTGTATGTATTAATGATTATGATGGTATGCAAATGAGATGTTTTTTAAGATTCTTAGGATAACCAATCTATATTAGCCTAAACACTTAAAAGACAATGTAATGCATGTGAGATGTATAATGTAATGATGTCTATGTAATGGATGAAATGAAAAATGCATGGTTTATGAGTTTTATATTATGAAGATGCATGTGAGATGCTATATGGTATCATATGCATTATGTTGATGATTGGTGTATGCAGGATGGATGCAATTAGTTTGTGATTAATTGGCATGGTACCATGTTAGTGTGAAAGATAGTAGAAGAAATTAAGGGATTCCAATAAGACATGACCCGACGAAGATGATGACGATCACATTGCATACTGAGGAATTGGGATTTTCAAAGGAATAATTACCTTATTTTTGATAATACACATAGGTACAATGCATCAAGGTATAAAAAACTAGGATGGAGTTGTGCCTAGTGTGATAGAATTTGACTTGATAATCAGATGGAGTATTTTTACTCACACCTGGCATACAAAACCTTATCCCAAATGTATTTTATATGTTCAAAACATCTCAGACCAAAACATAGAACAAAAAGACTTCCTATGTGGTCAAAAAGACATTTAAAACACCCTCCCTACACCTAAATAAAGTACACATGACCAAGGTTATATTACAAAGATATCCAAAAAGCACAAAAAATAAATGATAGTGATCTCTCTGAATTCCATTGTTTGGGACATCATCGAGAGGTCATTGAAATGAGTGCAAAGAGATAAGTCAAAAAGACAAAGATACAGTAAACAAACAATCTAATGTTCTTCAATACCACTAGCCGAGACTAAACTGTGATGATGCTTGATGTTCATGTCCATTGTAGGAAGGATGAATCCTAGGACATGAAAAAATCAAATGATTTGATATGGGACTGATTGGATGATAGGCTATTGACACAAAGAGTTGACTAACTTTCTTATGTATTGACCTAGACTTGAGACTTTGACGTTTAAGGTTTTCACTTTTATCCTACTATACTTGTTTCCGATTGTTTTACCAAAGGTTTAGGATGACGATGATTTATTGTGAGTGATGTTTTATTGTGGATGAAAGAAAGATGGGATGGATAGGTTTTCTCAAATATTTGGATGTTTTTGAATGTTTTGAGGCTGTTTTTCATATTTTTGAGATTTTGCAAATGTTTTTGATTTTTGTATTTTCAAATGTTTTGGGGTTTTCTGAGATTTTGACCAAGAGACTAACCTAAAGACCTATCCTAGGAGCCTTGGGGGTTGATCAACAGATGAGCCTTGCCTATGTTATACACACAGACCACGTAGTTCAATTGATGACTTGACCTATTTACAGTTGAAGATATACATGATGAAATGTCAGTTTTTTATGACAAACTCCTAAAGGACTGACCTAAGTGTCTCGGGGGATGATCAAAGATCAACCTTGCCTACATTCAAGGCTCAGAGACCTGTAGTTCAACAAGATGACTTTGTTTTTGACTTTTTGACTTTTTGACTTGTTTTTGGATGTTTTTGGATTTTTTGATTATTTGATGTTTTTGGTTTTTTCTGATTTAAGGACTTCAAGAATATACACGAATCTGATCCAATGAGAACATGCCCCCAATGTGATGCAATAGACTACTTTGATAAAGGCAGGACAAACCGACCTTGAGAATGGGCCAAGTAGTACTAGGAGGGATCATGACACGAACATAGGTCCAAGCTATGATGCGGATGACGAATGGATGAGTGATGGATGGAGATATGGAATGTGATGGATGATGAAAGTGTAATGGATGGATGATGTAGAAAAAGCTGTGAAGATCCTGGTGGATGGAAATTGCTTATTTACATAAGGCACCTATTTTCTAGGTTTTCACCAAGGTACTTGCCCAAAGTGCCACCGAAGTGGTTTTCACCGGAGGACGAAATTTTTTCTTTATTGTTTTTAATCTTTTTTTTGATTTTTTGGTTCTATACCTTGAAAGATTAGGCATAATTTTTTTTGAGATGGGAGCTATTCATGGGCTCCTATAGAGGTTCCCCTTCGGGTGTTGATAACTAATATGCCCTTGACTTATAGCTCGTTGTGATAACAAATGGTCCCAACCAGTTGGGTTCAAATTTTCCTTTGTTGTTTGGATTTGGGACATTCTTCTGATTCTCCTTTAGTACCAATTCTCCCAAATGGAAAGTCTTGTTTCTGATCTTCTTGTTATAGCTCCTCTTGAGTCTTTTCTGATAGACTTGTAAATGATTTAAAGTGTCTATACACCACTCATCCAATAGCTCTAGCTCATTCAGTCTTGACACTCGGTATTCTTCATCTGTGATAAGGTTTTGCAGTGATATTCTTAGTGACGACAACTCAATCTCAATGGGTAATACTGCCTCTGATCCATAGACCAGGGAGAATGGGGTGACACTTGTGGGTGTGCGAATACTAGTTCATAGGCCCAGAGGGTGGGATTTAGCTACAGATCCTAGTCACGACCTACATCATTGATTGTTTTCTTGAGGATCTTCAAAATGGTTTTATTGGTAGCTTCTACTTAGCCATTACCTTGGTGATAGTATGGGGTGGAGAAGCGGTGTTTAATTTTGAAATTTTCACATAGATCACGAACCTCCTAATTCTTGAAAGGTGTCCCATTATCTAAGATAATGTCTTGGGGAACACCATATCGACATATGAGATAGTTTAGGATAAACTTAGATATCTTCTTTCCAGTGATATATGTCATGGGGATGGATTTCACACACTTGGTAAAGTACTTAGTGGCGGTTATGATAAACTTGTGGCCATTGGATGAGGTTGGATTGATTTTACCAATGAGATTGAGCCCCCATTGTGAAAAGGGACATGGTGTGGTGATGGGATGAAGTTCTTGAGCTGGAGTATGGATGAGGTCACCATGTTGTTGACATTGTAGGCACCTTTTGACATAGTCATGCGCTTCTCTTTCCATTGTGGTCCAATAATACCCTATCATCAGCAATTTCTTGGCCAAGGTCATTCTGCTTGAGTGTGAACCACAAATACCGTTATGCACCTCAGTTAAAGTGGTCAATGCCTCCTCAACATTTAGGCAATGTAATAGGGTTCCTTCTATGCTCCTACGGTAAAGGGTGTTTCCTAGGATGACAAACCAGGATGCTTTCTTGAAAAAAGTTCTTTTTAGGCTTGAGGGTAAGTCAATAGGTAGGACACCTATTCACAGGCAAGTATAAATGTCATGGTACTAGGAATCACTGGGACCAATGATTTCACACAAAAATTTTGATTTTGGTACCTCAAATGCAAGGACAAGAAGCTGCTCTACCAGGAATTCATATTTAAGGATGTTGCAAGGGATGTCCAGTAGGGATCCAATCATTGCTATGGTGTCTGTTGCTTTGTTGTTTTCTCTGGGAATCTGCTCAAATGTGATATCAATGAATGATTCTTTAAGGTTCTCTACCAACTTTTTGTATGGATTCAGTTTATCATCCTTTGTTTGGTACTCATCATTCACTTGATTTATTATCAGCTGGGAGTCTCTGTATACTTTGAGGGCCATGATGTGCCACTACACTACAATTTTGAGACCTATGGTTAAATCCTTGTACTTTGTAATGCTATTAGTGTAGGGGAATGCCAATTTATAGGACCTTGGTATGTAGTCCCCCTGTGGGGTGATGAAAAAGACACCAACTCCTGATCCATGTTGTGTGTATGAGCCACCAAAGTAAAGTTTCTAGTGGTTGGGTATGTTGAGATTGAAGATGGATTCGTTTGGAAACTCTGATATTAGTGGATTCTCTGAATAGATGGGTGCTTGCGCAAGCTAATCTACGATTACCTGACCTTTGATTGCTTTCCACTCCACATACTCTATGTTGTATTTAGATAGAATCATGACCCATTTAGCCATCCTTCCAGTGAGCATTGCCTTTGATAATAAGTACTTGAGGGGATCAATCTTGGCGATGAGTTTGACTTTGTGTGCTAACATGTAATGTTTGAATTTCTATGAAGCAAAAAATACTGCTAACACATGCTTTCTCAATGAATGAGTAGTTTAACTCATGCCCAACCATTGTGTGGCTAATGTAATATATGGCCCTTTCTGTCCCATTTTCATCATGCTAAGCTAGAAGAGCACTGAGGGCTGCTATTGTTGCTGACACATAGAGAATTAATGGATTTCTTGGGATCAGTGGCATGAGGACTGAGAGTGTAAGAAGATATTCTTTGATCTTATTGAAGGATTCCTCATACTTTTCATCCCAATTGTATGCTACTCCCTTGTGAAGTAGGTGCGAATAAGGGATTTGTTTATCTGCCAATTGTGCTATGAATCTTCAGAGGGACTAAAGCTTGCCTTGGAGGCCTCTCAATTGTTTCAACATTTTGGGTGCCTCCATCTCAAGGATTACTTTTACCTTGGCAGGGTCTACCTCAATACCTCTCATTGACACTATGTATCCTAGCAACTTTCTTGATTGTACGCCAGAGACTCACTTCTTTGGATTTAATTGGACCTTGTATTCCTCCAGCTTGTCAAAAATGGAAAATAAGGTTTCTATGTGATCCTTCCTCTTTCTGAACTTGGCTAGTATGTCATCGACATAATCTTCAACCGTTTTATGTATCATGTCATGGAAGATTAACATCATGGCTCTTTGGTATGTTGCTCCTGCATTCTTCAAGTCGAATGGAATCATATTCCAGCAATAAGTCCCCCATGTACAAGTGAAGTCCATTTTGTGTTGGTCTTCTTTAGTAATCATTATCTGGTTGTATCCTGAGAAACGATCCATCAGAGAAAGCATTTCATGTCCTACCGTCATGTCTACAATCATGTCAATGTTGGGCAATAGGAAATCATTTTTTGGACATGCTTTGTTTAAGTCCCTGAAGTATGTGCAGATTCAGATGCCCCCATTTGGTTTTGAATCAGGAACCAAATTTGATACCCATTCTAGATAGTCGATTGGTCAAATGAATCCTATGTCTAGTAGCTTTTTTAGTTCCATTTTGACTAGCAGGGCAATCTGAGGGTGCATTTTCCAGAGCTTTTGTCTAACAGGATTTGCTTCAGAGTATACTGCTAGGTGATGAACTACAATTTATGGATCAAGCCTAGGCATGTCTACATATTTCCATGAAAAATTAACTTGTCTTTCTCTTAAGAAGGCTTCTAGGAGTTCTTGTTCCTTTGATAGTAATGACTCCGCATAGAATGTGATGTGCGGGGTCTCCTCTGTTCCTAGATTAACTGGTTGCATTTTTCTACTAGGACCGCTGATTTTTCCTGATGAAGAGCTCTGAAAGGAAGATTGAATCCCCCATCCTCAAGTGCCTCAGAGAGGTTTTCACCATTGGATGCATCCTTTCTTTTTACTTTTTTCAGGTTGGAGAGTGCCACAGTGTGGTTTTCACTCAAGGACCTAGAGATTATTCTCAATTTTTTGCTTTTACGACTGAGGGATTCAATCATTTCCCCATAGTATGTACGTGTATCCAACTCGATGATGAATCCTAATTTGTGATCCCCACATGGAATACTATCCCATAGTCCCATGAATTCTAAGAGAACCTCATCATTTTCAAATGTGTCAAGAATTGGTGGTCCTCATTGGTTGTAATCAATGAGTTGTGGGTAGACTAGACAGATTTCATGGTTTTGATTTTCAGACTCATAGGATAGGGTGCTAACCATGAGAAGGGTGGTGTCCTCGAAGAGAATGGGTAGGTTGGCTATGGAATCCTCATCATCACTACTACTATAGACGTGAGTTATGTCAAATGTGAAGTTGTCTAAGGGTAGGCCAGTGGATATAGGCAATTGTAGGGAAATTGTCGTTTGCTGAGGGGTTTTGTCCTTTTTAATTAGGGGATTTTGGCCACATATGGTTATGCTCGGAGGGGTACATCCAAGGCCAATATTTCTCATTCGTGTTTCTAGAATGATGGGTATTAGAAGCATGTTGTCATTTTTCCCCAGTTTCTGGTTTCTGTTATAGCCCATTTCGAGCGTCATTTGCAAACCTTTGATTTTTTCATCCATTGGTAGATTGGCTGCTGGTCTATTATCTTGGTATAGGAGATGGGATGGATCCTCCTCCATGACTTCTTGGTCAAGATCTCCCCAACTTCTGAAGTTGAAATATCCCTTAGAGGATGTTTGGGATGTGGAGGCTTTATTTGATTGTGGTTGTCCTCGTGATATGGGAGATTGTGGTAACTCTCCTACCACAAAAGCATTTTTGGGAATTGTATAGTTTTCACAACCATTGTTCTGGATGATGACTTTGACATCAGAGATGGTGGGGATAGTGGGAGTGGCAGGTGTCTCTATCGTAGAAGTGGAATTGAGAGTGGCTGGATCAATGTATGGTGTTGATGGTCCTTCATCATTTTTAGGCACTTGAGGCATTTTGTAGTATTTTTCCTCTAGGTTCTTGCAGTAGGAGAATGGTTCAAGATCTCCATGGATGGTGACCTCTTTTCCTTCATATGTGAATTTGACACATTGATGGAAGGTTGATGCTATTGCTTACATTGCATGGATCCATGGACGTCCCAAGAGAATGTTATAAGACAAGTTGAGGTCCAGGACCTGACAGGTAGTTTCCATGATAGCTGGCCCCACTTGAATAGGGATTTGGACTATGCTTTGGGACACTCTTTCTTGATGATCATATGCTCTGATTGTAATACCTTTTCCTTTGTCAATGGAATCCTCTAATATTTTTAGGTTCTTAATGAGCTTGAGGGAACAAATATTCAAGCCTACACCTCTATCCACTAAGACTCATTTGATTTTATTTTTATGCACTAGGACCTCTAAATGGAGTGCACAGTTATGAGATGGTTGAGTAGGAAAGTCCTGGTCAAAGAATGTAAGGAGATTTAGAGTGATGATGTTTCCAAGCATAGCTTGGAATTGTTCCACCTCAAGATCTGTGGGGATGGTGGATGAATCCAATGCTTCCTCAAGGATTTTCTTGTGGGCGGATGAAATTTTTAGTAACTCCATGATGGAGATTTGTGATGGGGTTCTTTTTAGTTGATCAAGGACATTGTAACTACTAGGAACAGACTTGGGGTTGGGTGTGGGTGCTCTATTTGGCTAAGATGATACTGCAATGGTAATTTTTCCACCTCTTGTGGTGACTTCACAATCAACGTGGGCTCCTTTGATAGTGATAGTGGCACAATACTCATCCAAGGATGCAACGACATGGTCTTATACATGGTTGACACTTTTGAATGTTCCCTTCCCCTTGTCATTTTTATTGTTGCCTTTGTTGTTATGGTTTGGCATCAGATTCATGTATATTTTGAGGTTCTGATTTCTAGCTGGCTACTCCATGTTTATGATTTTTTGATCAATGAGGTCTTGGACTAGGTTCTTCAACCTCATGCAGCTGTTAGTGGTGTGTCCTTTAATCTTGTGAAATTCACAAAGCTGGTTTTCATTGTACCAGGGTGGTTTCACATTGGTTCCTGCTAATTCTCATAGGTGGGAGCCTTGATAAGGTTTTTGTTTATCACTGTCTTCATGATGACCTTGATTGGTTCCCCAAGGGTGGTGTACTTCCCCTTGGGGGAGTTCTTGTTTCATTGGGGTGGCCCCCTTTGATCATTGACGTTGTTGATGGCTTGATTATTTGGTTTCTTAGTTACTATGTTGTTTTGGTGATTGTTTTAATGGTGATTTTGAGGTTGTTGTTGCAGTGTGGGTGTGTTTTGTCGAGGTGCACTAATGACAACTTTGGCGTTGACAACACCATCATTGGTAATGTTTTTGTTTCTTTCACATGTGTGAGGTTTGTCATTATAGCTTGAAGATGGGTGGTTTCTTTGTTGATCAAGATATGTTTGTGTCATTGGTTGTGTAGCAAGGGCTCATTCAATGTTGAGTGCCTTGGAGACCGGCTGATCATATGTGGTGATCCCTTGGACTTTTAGATGGAAATCCAAGGCACCGTCGAGGTTGGAGATGATAGTGCACACTTGTTGTTCTTCCAACATGACCCATTTGCTCCAATTGGCCTTGGATCACCATCGTTGTAGGAATGAAGTAAATGATTCATTATTTATTTGTTTCAGAGATGATAGTTCCTTTAGATTAACATCCATTGTAATATTGAATGCATAATTTTTGATGAATGCATCTATGATTTCTTGGAACTTTTTGATACCTGGAGGGAGGTGAGAGAACCAGTCCATGGCTTGGCCTGCTAAACTTCTAGGAAACAACCACATTAGATAGGTATCATCATATGCAACTTCCATGCAATGAACCTAAAACTCCCTAATGTAATCTTCAGGGTTTCCCATCCCACAATATTTGTCAAATGTTGGGATCTCAAATCCCTTCAGGAATTGTTTCATTACAAGGCTCCTATCAAACGGATAAGGACACAAGTTGTTGGGTGTTTTCATGGTTGGCCCTGACTAAAGATCAAGCACTTGTTGTGAGATAAAATTGATTTGTGCCATTACATCATTTTGTGAATCAGGGGGTGGGATGAAAGTGTTTTGACGTGGTTCAATTGTCAGTGGGATGGGTGGATTGGTTTGCATGTGCTATTGCACCAAATATGTCTGCAATTGCTGTTGTACCAACAATGCTTATTGTTGGTCCTATTGTTGTTGTGCTATTAAGGCCTATTGTTGTGCTTGCTATTGTTGTTGAGCCAACAATGCTTGTTTTTGAGCTACTAATTGGGTTGCTTCCTGATGTTCTTGATATTGCTTTAGCACTTGCTAATATGCTTGTTGTTGTGCTACTTGTTGTTGTGCAAGATACTGTGCTTGTTCTTGTGCTTGTTGTGCTTGATATTGGGCTTGGGCTTGAGCATGCGCTTGAGCTTGGGCCTAAGCTTGAGCTTGAGCTTGAGCTTGTGCTTGAGCTCGTGCTTGAGATTGTGCTTGAGCTTGTGCAACTTTTGTGGCTTGTGCAGCTTGTGTTGCTTAAGTAACTTGGGCTGCTTGTCATGCTTTTTGTTGTAATAATGCTTGTGCTTGTGTAGCCTGTTGTGCTTGTTGCACTTGTAGAGCTTGTTGAGCATCTAATTGCATGGTTTGTTGTCTTTGTACTTGTTGAAGTGCCTTTTGATAGGAAACCTACTGAGCTGCTTGCAACACGATACTGTATTGGTTTGATATGTTTGAGTTTGGTGGTGGTGGTGGTGGAGGTGGATTTGGAATGGTGCTTGTTGTGGTGATGAGAGGCACCATTGTATTGATGTTTGAGATTTGAGTGGTGGATGGTGCGATTGATGTGTTTGGTCCTTACGAGACCATGTTTTGAGGGGTGATAGATGATGTGTTGTTTTCTTGTGATATGGGGATGGCTATTATCTGTTGTTGCGATATCGATGGCAAGATGGAAGGATTTGGTATGACGCCTTGATTAATGGGTGGGGGAGTGTTTTGAATGAGCAATGGAAGTGGTGGTAGCCCCAAACCAAGAGGTGAGACATATGTTAATCGTAACAGTGGGAGTGGTGGGAAGGTGAGTGGTAAGCTCCCTTGGGGAAATGATGATGATGCTGGATTGAAAATGCCCCCTAGTCCAAATAGGTCATCTTCTCCTTGTGAGGTTATGGGTAGAGATGTTTGTGGTATTGCATTGAATGATGATGATGGTGGGTCATTGTGAAAGGTGAGGGGGACATATGGATGTGATTGATTTTTGGGGATGGTTTGACCCAAGATAGTATTTGCATCCAAATCCCGATTGTTTACAAGAGGGTGTGTTTTCAATGCATTGAGAAATGCACTCCCTTTGTTAACGATTGGTTGAGTTGGAGTGATTGATGATATGGTTTGCAGGATGTTTTGAGTGATATTTTGAATTTGGGATGTTGATGTGATGGGGTGTGTGGATGATATGGGAAGTGTGAACGATGTTGAAGATGGTTCCACAATAGTCCTCATGTCATAATTAGAAGGGATTTTAGTCCCTCGTTTTAATAGTTCGAGCATGTATTGTTGAGGATGGAGTTACATCATGATGTTAACAATCCTATGGTTTTTAGGATTTTTAACCATCTCATTGATCTCATCTTGGGTCATACCATGAGGATTTTTTGTGAGGTCTTCCACTTATCCATCCTCTCGATGCTCTTGAGGGAGTGAAAGATTGGTCATATGATTGCTTGATCTAGCAAGATTCATGTCGGTGTTTGTTTGATTGAGATCACTTGAGGTTGACGTTTCTTTGTGGGTTTCCATGTCCTTCTTGTGTTGAGATCTAGTTTGCACCATAAAATAGGGATCAATTTTTCAAGAATATAAGAGATGAACCTCTAATTCTTTAGAATGATATATACTTAGGTACAAAGGGGAAATTTTTAGGATGATTTAAAGATCAAAAGGTGATAATGATATGAAATGTAATATGGATGTTTGATGAATGATTGGAACTCTTGAGAAAAATATTGAAGGGTATTGTTAAACTTTTAGGACTTTGATTTTGATGTTTGTTTTGGGATTGATTGTATTTTGATGGTGAACTCATAAAATCTAAGAGGTTGGATGTTTTCCTAGAGTAGATTTTGTTCAAAAGATGCCAATTTTTCTAGGTGTGAGAAGAAGGATTCATCTAAACACACCCATCCAAAAAAGATGATTTTGATTGGTTTGACTTTGATTTTGGATAATGAACTCCTAAATCCCAAGATGTTGGATGTTATCAAGGGATGAATTTGTTCACAATATTTGATAGTTTGATTAAATATGTCGAGAAGGATGCATCTACACACATTTAATCAAACAAGATGATTTTGGATTTGATTTCAATTTGATTTTCCCAAAGTTTAACATGGAGGATTTTTCCAAGATTTTTCAAAGAGTTGACGATGAGATGATTTTGGTTTTGATGTTTGAAGATGGATGAAGATTTGATTTTGATCTTATGTTTACCTAAAAAAGAGACTTGTTTACTAGACCTTGGTTTTGAAGAACATTCCTTTCTCTAAACAAGATGTTCAAACTCTCTAA
The DNA here is from genome assembly GCA_007258455.2 of Sequoia sempervirens. Classification (NCBI taxonomy): domain Eukaryota; kingdom Viridiplantae; phylum Streptophyta; class Pinopsida; order Cupressales; family Cupressaceae; genus Sequoia; species Sequoia sempervirens. The sequence continues at coordinate 41,321 of VDFB02323087.1, read as the reverse complement.
AAAGATTCAGATTTTGACAATAATAAAATGAATACAAACCAAGATTGTTTCTTGAAGCTTTCCTGTAGAAGTTAAAAAGCAATCTTCGTCTGAATTCGTATAGCATTGAAAGACACTTTTGGTGATCTTTTATATTGAGATATTTTATCTTTGGTTTCTTTATCTTGATCTTGCGTGAAATCATTTGGAACACATGTGTGGGATTCAATTGTTTTTAGTCTTTGCTTAGTGACTTTGTTTTACCACAAACACTTCTTAATTAGGTTTTCAAACTAGATGTCCAATGTCTTAACTTCTTCTCATTCTGCAAGGTATATCATGTGGAAATTTGATGAAATCAAGGCAAGGGTTACCTATTGTTAACTTTAATAAGAAAATTGAGATATAAATCCAAGTGTTTAGAAACCTTTAAGGATACAATCCCAAGGGAAAGCAATAACACATGAATTTGATTAATTGTATTTGTTTCCTAAAGGGTTTGAAGTTTTGATGACAATGTTAAATGTTTGTTTCCAAATTTTTTTGAACAAGAAAAGTGTTTTGTAACCAAGAACAAGCATAATCCTATATATATGAAAGATAATATTTGTTGAGTCCCCACTTGGACAAGTCCAACTACACTTATTTTTAGTGAATGGTTAGATGCTTGACCCCACTGGCTCCCCTCCATGGCTCAACACTTCTTTTGGGATAGCCAAGCATCAATACCCATGAATCTCCCATGGCTTACTTTCCATTTCTACTAAAAACCATAAAAGTGTGGGGCGGCTTCAAAATGACCGTTCTTGCACCAACAAATAGATAGGGATTTTGGCCTTTCTAAACAAGGGTTTTAATTCGGACTTTCTATTTGTGGAGATTGACCCATATGGAAAGAGACCATTTCTTCCCTTCTCATTAGATACAATCACATGATATTGACCTTTGTTCCAGTACCCACTTTTATATCCCAGCTGGAAATACTCTTGGCTTTAGAGTGTTACCGGTTGAGTCGTTCCCTTGGGTGAGTACTTTTTCCCCAAGGTAGGCCCTCTAAGATAAACAAAAGCAAGCAAACATATTCATAGTTCGATCAACCTTCATTTAGAAACAAAGGGAGAACACATGCAATAGGTTCCACTCACACTTGCAAAGTTTTTTGTTGAATTTTAGTTCTTGAAATGAAGTGGGGAGGCAATTACTTTATCCCAACCTAAGACCACCAAAAAGCCTTTTGATTCTCAATATTTTCGTGAGGCACAAGAGAAGTGAATACGTCTTTTCAATAGTGTTAGTTTGAGTAAGCAATTACAAAACAAAGTGGCACATGTTCTTTTTAACCCACAAAGGATTAATGACTTCTTTTTAAGCACCAAAGGAAAAGTGATAATTTGATTTATTCAATTTTTAAGTCCCAAAACCAAATTTAGTAAGTTTGTGTCCTAAAGTTCATTTTAAGCCTCTTTGTATCAAGAAATTGAAGTGTTCATTTTAGAACCCAAAGGAAAATTAGTAGGTCCTAAGCATGGAAGTTAACAAGGTTTCTCTTAAGAGGAATCATGAATCCTGTAAGAGTGTTAACAACCACTAAAGTGTTCAAAAACACTTGTTATCATAAAATGAAATCATCATGCTTCTCTCCTTCTTCACCTTTGAACTGACCAACCTATAAGAAAACCAGTCAGATTCTGCAACAACAAAGGTTGAGAAATTAGAAAATAGGTCAAATGGTCAGAATTTAAAAAGGCATGTGTCATAAATTAATTTTCACTTTTTACTTCCCTCTAGTGGTGGAGCCCATGAAGGCATCGGGTTTTGAAAGATTCAATGGTGCAATATAGCACCACTTACCAGTCAATGTCATTCTGCAGCCGAGCCAGTGAGCATGAAGGCGTCAATGTTTGAACCAATGGTGCAGTTTGAAGTTTGGGAAGATTCCAATGGGCCAGAAAGACATAGTGGTGCACTTTAAAATTTTGAATCTCGGGCGGGAAATATAGGGCATTGAAGTTTATAGTTTGCAACGGTGCAATATAGCGATGTTTGATTCCCAACGGTCATAAACAACGGCGCTGATGTTCCAACGGTGGAGTTTCCTGTAGAGACAAAAGCAATAAAAAGCATAAAATTTTATGGAAAAAATGTGATTAGAACTTCTGGTAAGCCCTCCTAGTGCTAAAATATGAACCAAGATTCCAAACCTACACAAACATGAGATTCAAACACTATATTAGATCAAGATTATTATCATGATTCCTCAAGAAATCCATTCGAATTGCAAAGGAAAAGGAATTAAATGAAGAACACAACAAACATAAACCAAAGATATCAAATCCTAGTCTAATGCAAAGCAAACTCTTAATCTCTTGAGGGAATTGGTGCCAATTTGATGTGAGAATTGGCCCTTTCCCAATTCCAATGATGCAATGTAGATGCTTGATGAAGAGTGATCCAATTGATGAATGCTTCCAATGTGCTCCAAGATAAAATCTGCATAACTTAGCTATAAAACCCAATAAGATGAATGGAGATTGCTATTAATTTGAGTATAGTAAGTTTACTCAAGTTGTGGATGTTAAAATGAGGAATGAAGCCTCTTATTTATAGAATGATAAGATGGAGAGATGCCCAAGAAGGAGCAATGTGGGACTAACATTCAACCAATGGAAAGGTGCCACTTGTCCAAATGTGAGTGGATGGAAGATGTGCACATTTTGATGAATGTTCCCATAAATGCAATTAGGTGATATTTGAAAATGGTGAAATGACATGTAAGAGGGAAAATAGATGCCTTAAATGCCACTTGACTCAAGGAAAAATGACTCATTAGGTGAAGTAAATGCCTTGTTGGAAGGACAAAGTCCATTTGGATTTTGAATTAAAATTGAGAGAATATTCCTCCATTATGCCATTTGAGAGAAAATAGAGATTTAATAAATGAATTAAATCTATTTTCATGTGCAAGTGGCAAAAGCTAGAGGATGGGACATGAGTTAGGATTAAATTAATCAAAGGTTAATTAATTTAATGAAGGATTAGATGATGTGACAAATTTGACTTAGATTTATGGGTTGATTTAAATCAAATATGAGAAGAATATGATAAAAGGATTAATTAAATAAGGATTTTTGATTTATTTAAATAAAGGAGCTGAAGTTAGATTAAATCAAATAAGGTTTTGATTTATTTAATTTAATGAGATAGACTTTAGGGATTCAATTAAATAAAATTGATTATTTAATTAAATAGGGATAATTAGATCAGGTTAATTGATTTAATTAATGAGAGAGAAAGACTTAATTAAATAAGATGATTTATTTAATTAAGAGAGGATGATTGGTGAATTTAATCAAATAAGGGTATCTGATTAAATGATTAGATCGAGGGATGATTTAGGATGAAAATTGTGTTAGTAATCGAGATCACATGTGCAACGTCAATCAATACATTTTCCATGTCTACACCCTATAACCACTCTCTCCCACTCTCTCCCTCTCTCCCTAAACCCACTCTAAATCCCACTCTCCCTCTCCCTCCCTCTCTCCCACTCCCTCCATATCTCCCTTAAACCCTCTACCCTCTACCCTCTACCCTACACATTAAACCCTCAACCCTTAATCCCTCAACCCTCAACCCCTATACCCTCTACCCTATACATTGGACCCTCAACCCTAAACCTTCAACCATGCACCCTCAAACCATTACCCTAAACCCTAGACCCTCTACCCTCAACCCTAAACCATCAACCCTAAACTGTTACACCCTAAACCCTTAAACCCTCTACCCCCCTCTTTCTCTCCCTCTCTTTCTCATGTCACTATCTCCCACACCATATCCCTCTGAATTCTCTCACTTACACTCCCTCTCTCTGTCCCACTTCCTCTCTCTCACACTCGCTCTCACTACCTATCTCTCCAGTCTCTCCCTCTCACCTCCCTCACACTCTAAAGTCTACCCCTTTGGAACCCTACCTACATAACTCTCTCTTTCTCACCGTCTCTCTCTCTCT
>VDFB02323087.1:0-35335 GCA_007258455.2 Sequoia sempervirens | reverse complement strand
AGTTCACCATGCTAGGGTCGTACAAAAGTTGCTATGTTATGTTTTTCTGAAAAAAACAATAGCAATTTGTGTACATCCCTCTTTGAACCCCTTAATCTCAACAACTTTCAAAATAAATTAGTAGTTTAGAAATTAGACTCGAAGCACTTCGATCCTTGTTTTTGTTCCATCTCAAAATTTTGAGTGTAACTATCCTCAATTTCATGTCCAAGGTCAGTATTTCCTTATTTCAGAAAAAAAATGTGGCCACTTAAGCCCCGTTTTTGGGAACCATCTTGGTGCACTTACCCTCATAAGAATGCTCATTTCATCCAGCATGGGGAGAAGATCAAATAAAGTTAAAGAGTTTCTCTATATCACTTAACCTATATAAGAGGTTATGAGCTTTGTCTATATGTGGGGATGTTCATACATTTCTCCAATCAAAGATTAATATTTTGAAAAAATTCGTTGTGTTGGTCCATGTAAGGAGATCCACCTGGTATCAATATCCTTAAGAATCTTGTTCCTACTATTATTCCCTCAACACAATTTTCAAATTTTGCAAACTGTTTGGGACTTCAGTAGAAGTACACAGAGCTCGTAGAATAGATTATTAACTTTTGATACTGAAGGATAGTCGCTTATAATTTTAAATGCTAAATTCATTATGTGGTCCATGTACTGAATGAAAATCATGTATAGTGAAAAATTAGTTTGTAACTTTATGCAAAGACTTTTCCTATGACCTTGCATTACTAAAGGTCCATATCCTCCTACACACCAACTTTTTTGGCAATTGTGAATTCATCCATGCCTCTAATTTCATTCAAATATTTCTTTTAACTAGTTCAAATAGATTTTGCAATGTTGAACTCTCCTTCATTTTATGAACACAGAGTAGATGAGGATGGCAGACATGTTTGTGTACATTATTTACATGCATACATACCCGAGAAATATTATCTATCGCGGTAACTTCATCTAAAGATAATGCAATGAAGGTTGATTCTTTTTTTTTTTTTTGTAAATCTTGTTTTTCCACCTTAGCAAGACAACTTGGCCATTCCCATCCAAATTTTATTGACCAATGTGTTCTAGGAAAGTTAGGAACACCCCAAAAAGATAATAAATTATTATATTCTAGGTAGCTTGTCATAGGACACCCTCTAGACAAAATATGAAAAACAACACTCAACTAAACAATTTTTGCTAGTTGTGCTCTTGCCATTATCTTTTCAAATTGAGCTTCAATTGAAACTTTGGATAAAAGCACAAACGCGTGTCACACTTTTGACCAACTAAATAGTTCCAAGTGAAATAGTTTCAACCTAAACAATTTTGATTGAAACAGTTTCACCCAAAACTACGTGGCCTATACATGGCACATAGAGTTTCAAGCAGAATGCTTTCGCCCAAAACTACAAAATTTGAATTTTTCACTTTTTCACTTTAAATTGCGACTCAATTTATATGTGAGGTTTCAAGAGAAAGGGTTTCGGGCGAAATGGTTTTGGTTGAAACCCTTTCGCCCAAAACTCTCTATGTGGCATCCTTGTTGGCAGCCACCTCATCTTTTTTCAAAAATTTCTAAAAATTTCCACTTGAACATGATATTTCTTCAGTCAAAATGATTTTAAAAATAAAAATAAAAATGCCCTTTTGTAGAGCTCAGAGTCAAGAATCTAAATAAATTTTTATTGATATTTTGATTATTTTAATATGTTTTTTATTTCAAATAATGAAATTAGGCTGTTAAAATAAAAAAGAGGTTGATTAGAAATTTTAAAAATACTAAAAAATATTAAAAAAATTGCAAAATATATGGTGCACTAGAGGAGAGAATCCTCTTCAAAAGGGAATAATTTTTTTAAAATGATATAAAAATAGATAATAGTTGACATCAAATGAAAACTATCAAATTTTGGTACATTTGACTTTAAAATGTTATTACGAGGAACATATCCATCAAAAATGTTAAATTTTTTTCTTTCGTGCACTAGATATTGAACTTATCTATTTGGGAAATTTTTTTAGGGAAAATAACTTTTTTTTTCTATTTGTTTCTTGATGTCAACTCAACGTCACTTTTTCTTGAAATTTCTAGCAATTTAAAATCCGCACATAAATTTATATAAAAAATTTTAAAATAATTTTTAATTTATTTGAAAAGTTACAAGAATAAACTTCATCAAGAGTTTTGCATTTCATCAATTTACATCATTTTTGAAATTCAAAACATAAATGCCACTTGTATGTGATCAAAGTTGAGAATCTTGGTTTGTGTTGGGTGATTTCTTTATAAAGTGTGACATAGGTTTGTACTTTTACCCCTCTATATTCAACAAGCTTCGTCATACTTTGCATATGCTCATCATATTCCAAGGTATGTTTAACATGAATACATTATTCCTTTGATTTCCATCTTATTACTAATTTTTCCTTTTTGTCTGTGTTTTTTTTTATAAATTTTACTGATATGCTTTTCTATAGTGTCAAGTTTTAGCTACAACTTATTGTCTGTTTTATATTTTCAACTACAAATCTTATACTTGCATTTTGTTGGAGGTTCATCTTTGTTTGCATTCTCCATTGGTTCAATGAATGTGTACTTTGACACCCAATCAATCTAAAATTTCCTTGTCATATCTCACTTGTGCCTCATTTTTTATTTGGCTTTTCTTTTCTTCCTTGTAGCAACATCATTTGAGGCATCAACATTGTCATCTAGGTCAATTAACTCATTTTGGCTACCCTAGGTATCCCTTGTAACATCTTCTACAAGATTTTCATCCTCATCTAACTCAATTAACTCATTTTGATCTTCCTTTGAGGTATTTCCTTCTTCGTTAATATTTGGTGCAAGAGTGGATGATGTGGTTCCATCTTGATCTGATGGGCTAGAAACATTGCCAAAGTATGAATTTATGGTAACTCTATATTTTGGGTATTTTGGTGGCCTCCCTTCACCACTATGAGGAGTGTTACTCTTGTTCCTGCTCGACATCTCTCATGAAATAAAAGCTTCCACAAAATGACTTCTTAAATTAAGAATGGAGCATAGAATATAGATCCCATTCCCTACTCAGTATCATATTTAAGATTGAAGCAAGAATGACAAAGAGATAAATAGTATTATAACACTATGAAGAAATGATCACTTACCTTTATGTTTTCCTTGACTCGCTATTCACTAATGCAACAATGAATGTAGTTGTAAGTTTGTAACTTTCCTATGATTAAGGTTCCGAATTGAGAGCTCACAAGTTCAGAATTGAAAGAAAAACATATTAAATTAAATTAGAGTTTCAATTATATTTATATCAATCCATATTTGGTGAATTCCATGGGATTTTAAATTGTATAGTAAAAAAATGGTGAATCTCTCATGATTATACAATGATACATTTAAATGTTGGGTGAATCAAACCTCAATAGAACACATACATTGTAATTTTCAAGGTGATTATGGGCCTACGGTTAGCATGGAGTTATCATAGTATTGGTGAAATGGGTTCTCATATAAAATTAATTTTTAATGTAATTAGTGAAATGTGTCCTTATATGTAATTATTTTTTAATATTATCAACGAAATAGGTTCTCACATGCAATTATTTGTAATTTTTATTGGTGAAATGGGTTCTCACACATAGTGAGCATTTAATGTTGTTGGTGAAATGTGTCATATACACAATGTTATTTTAATAGTATTGGAAAATATGTGGGTGATTTAATATATGATCTTTCGAGATTAGTGAAAATATTAATTAGAACATTGGAAACACATAGTTTGTTATGGAAAAACTATTAATTACATATGCCTCATAAAATAAATTGATGTCAAATTGAGATGCATTGGACCGATAATTCGTAAAATCCAAGTGATTTGGACACTCTGTTGGTTGCAATTTATTCGCCAATTTTGAATTGGATGATATGAACTATTCACCTATTGGTGAAGATTCACCACTAAAAAATCCTTGGAGGTTAGAGTCCATCCTTATCTTCTCATGTCACCCCTTTTCTATATATTCAAGGGGATCATATGTAATTACTATATTTTTGGATTCACACATATTGTAGGAATATATTGCATATTTTTGGCTTATTTGAATACCTATTTGGATGTGAGGGTAAAAATTTGACTCCAACACAAAATGAGTACATAAAAGTTTCTTTACAAATATATCATTAGTATTTATGTCAAATTGATAGACATATTAGACAATTAGAGCTACTAAAGTATACCTCTTAACAAAACATGCCTTAACTACAATATTTTTAACTATATAACTATTTATACAATTGAAATTAGATTGTCCTTTGACTTATGTTACTATACAATGATATAAATATGAAACTAAGAAGAAACATATGATATGCTCTAAAACATCTACTACTTTCAAGGTCTAGGATCCATCTGCCATCCTTGCCATGAAAAAATGTTTCATGCGAGACTTGATCACCTTCTCCTCTCTTGTAACCTTGAAATGCTCCTCAAGTGGGGAGGATTTCTCAAGCCTATTTAATTTTAGAACATTTAGTGAGAGATGGTACACTACTTTTACATTGTTGATAGAGAGATGCTTATATATGGTCTCCACCTCACATATTAGAACCTCCAATCATTTTTCCATGCTTCTCAAGTTATTCTTACCAATGTAAAGCCTCAAAATTCATAGTATATGATTAGGATTGAAGAGATTTTACCCATATTAACTTTATCCACTTTTTTTGTGATTCTAACCTTGAACTTATCCTAGATGAAATACCTCCTTAGGACTTTGGTAATTTCTCTATCTCTTGTGGGTAGAGCGTTTCCTACAAACATTGAGGAAATTTCATAATTGACATGGTGTCTAGGGGACCCTTCAACAAAATCCTAGCCCAAATTTTCTTGTATTACTTCCAAGACTTCCTCAAGTCCTAAAACAAAAAGATTCTTCTAATTATATCCCATCATAACCTCAATTATGAACACTATTTTCTAGATCATTGAACCTACCTATATCACTCTAAGCTAGTGGTAGGGGGGAGAAAAAAGTACTTATGTTTGAAGAAATCCTTGGGTCATATCAAATTAACTCAAGAAAGAAAATTTAGCTGAGAATACCTTCCATCATGGGCAATTATGACCTTATCTCCATTGTCATCCAATGTGAATAAATTTATCTTGGTTTTTCCATCATTCCTTAATAAGTCTAAAAATTCTGGCCATTTTTCAACATTGGTTTCAATTATTAATGATTTTGGTTGATTGATTCCTTGATTTGAAATGAAACATTTAAAATTAAATTTCAAAAACTAGATATATTTTGAAAACATTAATTATTTACAACGTGTAATTTAAATAATCAATTAAGAAAATTCATTACTTATAATTTTTTTTATAATAATTCAAGTATAAGAGTATATGCAAGACAATTCACATACAAATTTAAACAAGACTTTTTTATTTTATTATGCTAACATCAATAATTGTAATAAAAATTTGATTTGGAATATATACCACTTTTTGATCTCCTAGATCCCATGAGAGCAAGTTGATGAGAGCATACAATGAGTAAATATTTATGTTATTCACCACTTTATAATCAACAAGATTCTATGATGGTGAGGTGAGAGCATGTTGTGGATGAATAATGAAAATTATATTTTCTAAACCAATATCAAAAAGCAAAGGTAACTATAATATACACATAAAAATAGGTATGTGAAAACTCCAAAATTGTATTTTTTTTATTACAACAATAAAGGTCCTAGGTATGAATGTTTGGAGTGCCAATGAGATTCTGTGTGTAAATCCACTCTAAAAATAAATCCAAGAAGCATTCTTTATTGTGACCTATAATTTAAACAAATCTAAAATAACAAAAAATATCCAACTTCAAATGCATTTGAGAACCTTTAATTTATAGAAGCAAGAGAAAATTTTGGACATAAATTCCCACTTCTCTTTTTAACTTTATAAACAACAATTATTATAAAAATATTCTCACTAAAATGGATACTCATGTTAATTTTATTTTTTTAAGAATTTTTTTCATAAACCTCTGTTTGTAACTCCCTATAATTACTTGTCATAAAATTATCATAAAATCTACCATGAATATCAACATGTGACTCCTTATTAATAATTATTATAGAATAAAATACCAAGTGCCACGACCTTCTGAAAAATGTCAAATATAATAATTATTTCATTATGCACTACAAATTAGGACTTATAAATATAATTTCCTTAATTTACCCTTCATTTAAAGAGGAACCTTTCTTAAAAGGTGTTAAAGGTGGGCTGGAGATTTATGCTTCCACGACATATGAAAATACCTACAAAATTTAAAAACACTAATATATTTTTTTGGTTGATGCAAGCTTATTTCTTGACAGTAGATGCTCTTGCATCAATTAAGAAGTAATATAGGGATCTAATGTATGAACATATTAGTGGTTGTTTTGCATCAACTAAAGATATTTATTTCTTCTTTATTTTTACTTTTTAAGAGTTTGAGGACACACACTTGGCATATTGGGGTGTGTGGTGTGGAATTTTAAGTGCAAGTTATTTTTAGAATGTTCTTTTATTTGAAGAACCATCTTTATTCATATGTGTAGACACGTAAAATATACCGATTGACATTGTGCATCTGATCCCGACTACTAACATCGTTTCATCCTGAATCATCCCTTGGTCTAACCATTTAATCAAATCTCCTTATCTAATTAAATTCATTAGTATTCCTCTCTTAATTGAATAAATCATTTTATCTAATCAAGTCATCTCTTTTGTTAATTAAATCAATCCATTTGATCTAATCATCCCTATTTAATTAAATAATTAATTTTATTTGATTAAATTTCTAAAGTCTATCCATTAAATTAAATAAACTAAAACCTTATTTGGTTTAATCTAATTCTATCTCTTTTAATTAAATAAATCAAAATCCTTATTTAATTATTTAAATAATTATTCTTCTCCTATTTGATTTTAAAAAATCCATAAATTTGAGTCAAATAGGTCACATCATCTAACCTCTCTCATAAAATTAATTAACCCTTGATTAATTTAATCTCATCTCATGTCCAATCCTCTAGATTTTGCAAGTTGTACATGAAAATAAATTTAATTCATTTATTAAATCTCTATTTTCCTCACAAGGCATCTTTTGGAATATTCTCTCAATTTGAATTCAAAAATTACAAGTCAACATGTACATCCAACAAGGCAATAACTTCATCTTACATGTCCTTCGCTTTGAGCCAAGTGGCATTTATTGCAATTTCCCTTCCCTCTTGCAAGTCATTTCAAGAAATTTGAAATTCAAAAATATGCATTTATTGGCACAATCCCCAAATCTTGCACATCCTTCATCCATTCATAGATTGACAAGTGGCATCATGCCATTGGATGAATGTTAGTCCCACATTGCTCAAATTTGGACATTCATCCATCTTGGCATTCTATAAATAAAGAGCTCATATCCTCATTTGATCATCCACAAATTATGCAAAGTTATGATGCTAAAATATTTAGCCATTTTCATCCATCATCATTGAGTTCTTAGCTAGGTTTTTGCAGATTTTTGCTTGGAGCTCTCATCCTTCATCAACAAAGTGGGTCAATCATCTTCAACATATCAAGTTTGCATCTTAGGAATTGGGAAAGGCCAATTTTCACATCAAATTGGCACCAATTCCCCCATGGGATCATGAGTTTGCACATTTAAATTAGGATTCAACCTATTTTCTTGTTTTATTGTGTTCTTCATTGTTTTCTTTCCTATTTTGAGTTTGTAAATGGATTTCATGGGGAATCCTTGTTTTAGCTTGCAATCTCTTGTTTAATTTGTTTATTTATGTTGTTTTGCAGGTACTAGGACTGGGGTTTGCACAATGTGACATCAGTTGACTAAAGAGTTTTTGTTGCATGGTAAATAGTTGGTTGGAGACTAGTTTGAATATTTGTGTTGTTAGGTGGAACTATATTCCCATTTAGTTTATATTAATTATACTTTAGAGTGATATTTTTTTATATCCAAATTTTTAAGCAAGGACATCAATATGATGTGTAATCATTTTTTTAATTTTTTCCACATGCTTTAAACATATAATTTTATTTTTGGTAAAACCTCAAGTTCAGTAGAAAATGAAAATTGAAAAAAATATTACAAATTATACTTTTCATAAAAGTTGCTCCACAAAATATAATTTTGTAAAATCTTGGGTCATGGTGACTTCATTTGAGTACCAAACCTTGCTCTAAACTAATATTGTGTCAAAAACTAGGTGAGAAGAATTTGAAGGGTCACCAAAAGACCTTTGTATGAAGGACCCTCACTCAAAGGCACCTTTGGTAGAAGTTCCTTCATTCGAAGGCACCTTTGGCCAAAGGTATTTTCTAAAAGGTATTTTTGGATGCAACATTTAAAAATGAAAAAAATACCCTCATTCAAAGCCTATTTACACATAGGAAGCCTTGTGCATTCAAATGAGGGACCTTCATTTAAAGAAGAATCTTCATTCAAAATTGTTAAATAATTTTTACCTTTTAAGGGCTCAATTTTGCACCTCATCCCACAAATAGGATGTGGATTTATACTTGCATCTAATGCAAAATACTAAAAAAGGATGAAAAATAACACATATTTTTTGTTGATATAGGATTTCCTGATCCTAGATGCTTAAAAACATGTTTTAATTCACAAATAATTAATCTACGGTGTTTGATGCATGAACATCTTAGTTATTGTGCAATCTTTCATTACACAAAAGTAGCTTCTTTATGCCTTATTTTTTGTAAAGTTTGAGGATATGCAATTGGCATTTTTGGGGTGTTTGGTATGGTTTTCTTTATTGTAGTTTCATCATAGAATGTTTGGGTAGTTGAAGAGAAATCTTTAGTAATGTGACATCAGTTGTCTAGGGATTTTTTATTGTATGATGAATACTTGGATGTAGACTATTCTGAACATGTGGTATTATTTGGGATAATAATCATCACTTGGAGATAGCATACCATCACAATAGGTTCTATAGATCGTGCTCTACCTTGAGAATTAGTGTAAGAGATCAATTTGGTTGGTTGTTCATTCTTGTCTCAATCTTCCTTTCATTAGTGTATTATAAATTGGGTTTAACTAGACTTGCACAAAAATTGGGGTTAAAGGAAATGCCATATTACTAGGACAAAGAAAAAAATCATTTAAAAAATGTAGTACAATACCACAGTTAAGAAAAAAAATGTAGCATTGATCCAACCAATGAATAGGTTTAGTTCACCTAGGAATTAAGGAAGATATTAATTTAATACTTTATACATGGGAGCTCAACTCTCTTCATTAAGGATATTGTAATAGATTTTCTAAAAAGATATATAGATGCATGTGGGTTGGTAGCTCGTGATCTAAAAGTCAAGTCATTTTTAGAAAGAAATAATATAACCAAGGTTAGAGAAGCTTGGAAAATTTTTTAGAGGTAGTAGTTTTTTTTTTTGGATAGGTGGGCTATTATTAGTAAAGTAAGCTATCATAAATTGAGTCTTTGGAGGGTCCATACGAAGCTTGTAGTTGATGCATATCTAGTCTATAAGTTGAAGTAGATAGTAAAAAAACTTGTAATTTAAATTGTAATTCTAAGATCCAATATTGTAATGTCAATATTGATATTAATCTAATTATATACTATTTGAATTTCATTTTATACCACAAGATGGATAGCTAGTCTATAAGTTGGGGTAGATAGTTAAAAACTTGGAAGAACCGATATTGTAGTGTAGATGTTCATATTTAATAAAAGTGTGTTATTTGAATTTTATTTTGTACCACAAAGTTGTCTATATATTTTTTGTTTTTTATTATATAAATCAAAATTATATACATAAAATTGTGAGCTCATACATCCCTTAATTAAATCTTTCTAGTTCTAATTGCATCAAAAGTCTTTTTTAGCAAGATCTAACTTATTTAAGAAATATAATCTAAGTATTAGTTAAATTTAAAGAGCAATTGCATGCTAGCATAGTTTTTGTAGCAAAATTTGTCTTTCTAAAAGAATGAGTAGATAAGCTTCTCAAGTTTATTACAAATCTAATAAGCTCCTCTATGAGAGCTAGCAAAATATGATTTTCTTAACGTCGAGTTGTGACCATTACAAAATTAAAGTTAATTACAAACCTAATAAGCTTCTCTATGAGAGCTAGCAAAGCTCTCTATCCTTGACAACATATGATCTCCTTCACGTCAAGTTATGACCATTACAAAGTTAAATTAATTACAAACCTAATAAGCTCTTCTATGGGAACTAGCAAAGCTCTCTATCTTTGACAACATATGATCTCCTTAACGTGGAGTTATGACCATTACAAAGCGAAATTAATTAACACAAGAATGAGGCCTGCTCATATTTATTTATTTATTAAATAAATTAATTCAAATATATATATATCAGGAAGCTTCGTCATCCATGGCACGGCCACCATGACATGTGGCGGCACATAGCTCGTATATGGTACGCTAAAGAGAAGCGATAGAGTATATACCAGTATAAAGACATGAGTTTTGAAAACTCAAAGTCAATGTCAATGGAATGTTTAAGAAAAAAAATTCAGTAACCGTAAGTTCCTGTGGTTTAGGAATCTCAGGTGCCGTGTTCGAATTTTTTGGAGGATGGAGATAAGGTCCTTCGATTGTGACTTTATAACTTTGATGAATACAAAAACAGAACAGTTTCTTTATTTGTATCCCAAATCCTTTTTAATGGTAAAATGACTCATAGAACTAAATTCTACACAGTGAAAACCACCCCACAAGTTTCTTGAGTGCAGTTAAGGTGCAGTTACATCACACAAAGTGCACTTTCTGTAGCACGGAATGCATTTCCAAATATATAGCTATTGGAATAGTATCTGACCTTACTTATTCATATCAGGTCGTCTCCCGGCTAAATTTGTGTACAGGCTTGTCATTCAGATGAAGCAGTCAATTTTATTTCCTTTTAAAGCTATAGTTTAATGCATGCCCTCTTAGCACCTGTTTTCAATGGCAGGACATTCCTTAAAAGTCATCACTGGGTTCTGGAAGCTCCTTACACCCATGTTTTATATTGCTCTATTGTCAAATGGGTGGTTGTTGAATTCAGCATTGGTTGCTATGGAAGAGGGGACCTCTAATTCAACGTTTGATAAGCTGGACTATCCTTGCCTTGTATGATATAATGCATTTAAAAAATGCTTTTGAGAGCACTTTGAGTACACTCTGTCACAATCTTTTGATTTTGTTGGCACCCATGTTAATGATTTGATGACATGACTTTTAGTGTTTTCAATTAGGTTAAGTTGGTGGGTAAATTCTATGAAAGTTTGTTTACTACTCTGGTATTTATTAAGACTGAAAGAAGCTCTGAAATAACAATTTGAGCATCCATTCTATCTTCTTACTTCTATTAGCCTCACAGAATGCAGTGAGTGTAAGTGATTATTTAAAATGTAGGGATTTGGGTCATCAAAAGAATGTCTTGAGTGATATCTGTTCCAAATAATGGCTGGAGTGGTAACTGTTCCACAGAAATGTAGTGAATAGATTTCTCTTTTAAAGTATATTTAATGCCTTGATCTCATAGATTCTCTGTACAAAGTTATGAGTGCTCAAGTCTGTACTTATATTCAGTTTTAACATGAATTCATCCACTTGTTTGATCGATTGCATTGGTTTGGGATTTCATGTACTTATAGGTTCTGAATACCAATGTGTGTATTGGGCAGGGAGAATATAGTGGAGAAGAGTTGAAGCAACTTCTGATCTGCGCAGCCATTGAACTGGATTCTATAAAAGGCTCTGCACAATCTCAGATGCAGCTTCAAGAAGCCCAAATAGCCCACCTGGAAGAGCTTCTGGAGAGAGTAAGGAGAGAAAGAGATGAAATAAGAGAGGAATGTGAGAGGCTCACCAAGAAGCTAAAGTACATTCAAGCAGGAGCCATTGACAGTGGATATAATAATAAGTGTATTAGTACTGCCCCTGCTTATAATTATTCAGCAGGGTCTGCTTTGAATGGTAATAATAATAATTTCCTAAGCAGCAGCAGCAGCAGAAACATACATGAAATCCAGAAGCCCCTACCAGAGAGAGGAAAATTGGTAGAAGCAGTTCTTCAGGCAGGCCCTCTCCTGCAGACCCTCCTTGTGTCAGGTCCACTCCCACAATGGAGACATCCTCCACCACCAATTCAGTCTCTGCAACAAATCAGTCCAGTAATTCAAGAGACTAATACTCCTGGTTTTTTCTGTGATTGCTATGCATGTAAGAATGCGGGAATTGAATTACCAGTCTTTGCTTCTACAAATAACTTTGTCCATGGAGATCAGAATCTGTGTCTTAGCAATAAGAACACTGTGAGTGCAGGTTTCAGTTCTAAGAGTACTTATAACAATGAAGAATTCCATGAGTGTCAGATTGTCCCAACTGCAACTAAACCAGGAATGGAGATGTTTCAAGCACCTAAAAGCAATTTTGGCTTTGGTCCTCCAGTTTTAGGGAACCAGCCTTTTATCCAATAATTGTATGTATGTTCAGAGCTTCATATATTATTATCATTGCATGTTGATATTTGTCAGAATTTTCATTTTTTAATGAAGATGATCTGATGTGGATGTTCTTGATTAGAGGTAAAAAACGGGTTTTGAAGGGTTCCAGAACCCTTTACAACAAAAAGCAGCTGAAATAAAAGATATCAACATTAAGGCAAAAAACAGCCCAACAGCAGCGACCCTATCTTTTATTAATCTGATGTAGATGTTAGTATATATGCTACCATATCTTTATCAAATTTGATCAATGTTATATGAAGTGAGCTGTATTTGTTCTTATGGCTAACATGAGCTATTTGTAAATTTGTGTTTTATAGCATTCATTTGGTATGCTACCATCTCACAGTAAACATCGATTTCTCTAACTTATGTCAATAGATTCATTTCTATTTTTTCAGATGGTAATGGAAGGTTTTTTAAAGGTTTTAAATCTTTGTACAATGAGTAGTATAGATTTAGCATTGAAGTTCACCAGTCAACAAATAAGCTTTAAACAAGGATTAATGAAAGAGTTTGCCTGTATTCAGGTTGAAAACTATCAATAATAGACTTAAAGTTAATAGTAAAATATGATAATAAGATGATAATAATGTAGGTTGCTTACACTTGGATGTTTGTGATCTTTGTGACAGTTTCATGCACAAAAGGTTTGATTTAAAAAAAAAAAATCTATGAAAGTTATGAAGGTTACTTTTAATCATATTTCTCCAGAATGCAATTGTTTGGTCAAGTGGGCCTTTATCATATGTAAAATTGGAACATTGTGGATAGGGGTCAATTACCCCTATATTTGTCTCATGAACTGGACAACTTAGTTGAGATTGACAGGGCTGTATAAAGCCTTGCGCTGTACTTCTTGTTTTAATAAATTTTTACCCCTCTTTTATTTAAAAAAAAAGAAAGTTATGAAAGTTATTTAGATTATTTAAAAAATATGAATACGATATAAAATAAATGTTGTAACTGTTGGAAGCTAGAGTTTTTTAAAGTTTTTTTGGTTTTAAATATAAAATTTGACAAAAAATTTAAAGCCAATAAAATTTGGGAAAATTCTAATTTTCAACAATTACAACATTCATTTTTGTTGTCGTTTAGCTTTAAGAAAATAATCTTTCATATTGAGAATTTTCTATAATAATTATTTTTTATTATGGGTATTTTTTTTTAATTGGAGTTATGAATTGAGAGATGAATTTTTGAGAGAAACCAAACTCTTATACATGAAACTATCATAAACTAGG
Source organism: Sequoia sempervirens (assembly GCA_007258455.2). Lineage (NCBI taxonomy): Eukaryota > Viridiplantae > Streptophyta > Pinopsida > Cupressales > Cupressaceae > Sequoia > Sequoia sempervirens. The sequence goes on along the minus strand of VDFB02323087.1, from coordinate 21,531 downwards.
GAAGAGGGGCTAGTAGTTGTGCGGGCAGAGGGGCTAGTAGTTGTGTGGGCTAACTTTGTCAACATGTAGCGATTGACTGGATTATTGTAAAACTTTCATTTTTCTTTTTGAAATGTGGATTGACCTCTTATCTATCTATAACTAAGGTTTGGAGGTGTGACTCATCATGCAACTCGCCACATTAGCACATCTATTGAGAAGTGTCTAAACTTTGACTTTTTAAAGATTCCACCAAAACTTAATCATGGGACCCCCAATAGTTGAACAAAAAAATACCATTTGTTGCTTGTAAAATATCATATTTTTTATTTAAAATAAAATTAATATGCAGCTAAATGGACCAAATACCTATTGGTAACCATAAATCTTTGATATCTCTAGCTTTTATATTCAACACATATGGACCGATAGTTGAACACAAAAAAGCTATTTGTTGTTATAAAAACAACACATAATTATTTAAAATACAACTTATATCAAACAAAAATTGACCAATAGTTGAACACTAATTTTTTTTGAAAATCCTTCACATTTAACTTCAATATTTAACTAGGCCTAAGCTTTTATATGTAATATGAAAGTATTTGGAAAACTATTTGAAATTAAATTACAAGCTATTTATATTTTGTGATAATCTACTAGGCAACTCTTAAGTTGTTCTAGGTGATTGTGACTCATGTGAGGCAACAACATCTCCCTACACTCAACCCACAAAATGTAATAGCTATGAATACAGAACGAGCATAACCAATGATAATCTTGAATAACTACTGTATTTAAATTAGCTTATGATAATTGTTTTCACAACTTATATTTAAAAAAAAATTGACCTCTCAATATTAGTTTGGTCCAATGAAATAATTCTATTAGAAATAGATTTAGATTAATAAACATATATATGGGTATATATAATTTAGAAATAAATGTTAAATTAAGAAATTAATTATAATAGATAAGGTGTATTTATGTTTAGGTTAAGATTTGATGAAGAATGAGTATTGACATAGATTTTGAAATTGATTATTTTGGAATTAGAATTTGATCCTCTCTATTTATGTTTTGCCTCATTTTCTATGCATGACATGTCTCTCTTTCTAGGTCGAGAGTTAGTAAATTTGGGATAATTTTGTAGGCATGGATTTTCTCTATGGGGTATGGATCTAATCTTACAACTTGTGTGCTTTTACTCTTGGGTTCACCAAATTTAACAATGTTTGTTATGTTGAAAAGATAGGTAGTATTCAATAATACATTTAAAGGTCTACTAAATTACTAGAGGAAACATACTCCTAGGTCAACCCTTAGAAAAAACTGATTTTATGACCATGCTAAGGACCAATATGTTAGAACACACAAATATACTAGGGGGGGTGAATTAGTATATCCCTCAAATCAATTCAATTTCAATTTATCAACCAAAACTTATAACTACAATAATCAAATAACACATTCAAAACAAAAGCATAGAACCATAACACTATATTTATGTGGAAAACCCAACTAGGGAAAAACCACGATGAGAAAGCTGCTTGGAGCTACTATCCAAATCCAACCTCACAAAATGAAACAACTGTTACAACAAGATTGTTAAGGTCTTTAGCCTAAGGAAGTTTACAACTCCTTGCTCATTTACAAAATGAGGCTGCAACCTCAGAATACAACACTTTGAAGAATCATATGAAAAATCACAACCACAACACTTCACCTCCCTCTGGCTCACTACCTTCAGCACTTTAATACCTCTTCTTTTGGTTAACTGCCTCCAACATTTACACTTGAACTTTCTACCTTTGGCTCACTGCCTCCAACACTCACTCACACACTTTTGGTCCAGTCACTGCCTTTTGCACTTCACTTTCTCTTCTGCTTTTGGCTCACTATAAATTCACGCGCATTCCTCTACTTCTAGCACATCGATTTCAACAAATTATATTAATCGCACATTAAACTCAAGATTGTACATTTTGATCGCACACTTGATCTTTGATTTATACTTTCTGCAAGCATCAAAAATTTTCTCCTTGTTGGCCACCTTGAAATGTGTGAACATGAAACATGCAACAACCATATTGAGTTGGCTTCAAAAATTTCATGGGAAAGGGAAATTCAATGTGATCCAAGCTAGGAGATAAGCAGTACCAAAATTAACTCTGCACAAATTTCCACGCTAGTGCACACCACAAAACCTTGATGCAAATAACTTAAATAGTTAAGTCAGCCCAACAAACACTCAACCCTCAAAATATTAACTCTAGACCACAAGTACTACTAAAGGGAAAATATAGCATCATGTGGATTACCTCACAATCATCAAATGATATTCAAAAATATTTCCATTCCCTTCTTTTACAACTTCATGCATCAATATGCTAGTGCAAGAAAATAGACATAGAACTAGTATTTATTGCAAACCTAAACAACACAGTCTAGAAATATAACTTTGACAACTCAACTTGTGGTACACTTCAAAAAATGAAACTTGAGGATAGACAATAGATAGACATGAAAAACACATCCTCCAAACCGCAAGGCTATAACAACAACTATGGAGAAATGTAGAGCATTTCTCAGAACCTTCCATGACTGCAATAATGCAGTCTTCACTTTGCATACTCAAGAAAAATTTGTAGTAACTACTATGATATGAAAACTGGAACACACATGATTAATATTTGAATCTATTTATCCTTCAAACTATAGGACCATATCTTACGATGCATAGGAATGTAGAGCATTCTCCAAAGCACTTTAGAGCAACATCCTGAGCCACTGACTATAAGAGATTAATTTATACAACTTTACATCAACAGACAGTGAATACAACATTCACAAAATCATACACTTATTCATGAGCAACATGAAACAACTGTTATAGCAACTCATGACATTCAACCCTCATATATTATACTTAACATCCTAATTGCAACATTTGCAACCAACAACCAATCAACCTTCATCCTGTTTGACATCAAGATGACAACCAATGAACTCCATACTGTTGACATCAATGAAAACACCTAAAACTTACTTGTAACACAATAGGCAACAAAAAAATATGTATATGTCTTCTATGATGATATTAAAGTGAATGCCATTTTTTAGTACACAAATTGAACCGTTCTTCTAATAAACGTTTCTTGAATTCTCCATGACTATGAATGATCTAAGATGAGAGAGGATGTGAAATTAATATAATTGAATTCCTTTAAATATAAGGATGTAACCATAAACCATACAAACATGTGTATAGCTAGGTCACAATAGCTAGTAAAATGGGTATTCAACTTTGAATTTTAGAGTTTTAGGGGTTAGATCCTTATATGCATGATTGATTTCACTCCTATGGGAATTGACTAGGATGATGAAGCAATAATATCTAGATAGGGAATGAATGTTCAAACTTGGTGGAAATGATATGTAAATAAAAAATGACATCATATATATGTAATCATGTAAATATAAATGGGATAAGGTAGAATGCATGAGATTATGTGCAAATAGGGATAAATAAAGGATAGAGGAATGTCTCAACTTCACACAAGATTATACCATTTGTCAATGTGTAATCATATCAATCCATTCTCTCAAAATGGTCACAAAACCAAATGAAAATTGGCATGGATATGAAAATTTTACCATTAGAATTTATCCCTACTTTAAGATGCATGTGAATCCTAGTGTGGTAGTGTATCTCAAAGTATGTCATAAACATGTATGTAAAGTAAATATGAATATATAAAATGATATTTGGGTCCATATAAAGTAGTGGAACTCATCTAATTTTATTATTTGTGTTTATCCTTTAACATGTGTGACCCATGAGTCGTACAAAATAAAGAGAAAAATATGCAATGAATGACTCTTATCTCATAGGTGAAGAATACACATAAAATTCCTTGCTTAACCATCTAGAGTTAGGAAATTTTAGCTATACAAAATGTGATACAATGTGCTATTGGGTAACATATTAGATGATACCATGCTATGCGGTAAAGATCTAGTTGGACAAAGTGACAAGTCTCTAAATGGTCACTTCGAACCATATAGTCTTAACATATGAGTGTTAATGATAGGATATACACCCATACAATTGGTTGCATCCATAAGATGTAAGGAATCAAAGGAGAGGGAAAGTAGTACATGAAATGTAAATGTAATCTAAGGATAATAAACTATTTTGGGGTAAGTGCAAAAAAATGGGAGACAAAAAGTGCTCAAAAGCACTTTTTGGTCCATTATCCATATAATGCATTCATGTTATGAAAAATAAAAATAGTGAGCTTAAACTACTTTAAATATTTTTTCATAGCATTCTTGCATTATAAAAACATAAAAATAAGTCTAAAGTCATGCGGTTTAAATTATTTTTAATTTTTATAATGCTAGCACATTATAGCATATGGTCATTATAATACACTCATATTATAACTTACCTTGGAAACTATCAACCCTTAGGGTTGGATTTTCCTCGAACATCCAAATCAAAGGGTTGAATTTGCATATCAATGCCTAAACGTGTGTTTTCTATCAAATATATAAAAATGCCTAAATATCAAATGTGCTCTCCTTCAAGTTTGCATTTCTTTCAATGTTGATATGAAAAATACCACAATAGTATCAAGCTCTCTCTTACCTTTATAACAATTTTTTTTTTATACTTTGAATATACTAAGGCTTTGATATTTAATTTCTTTTGCTAGTGTCTTCCTTTTCTTGCTAAAAACCTATGTATAGTATTTTTATGTTATTTTTTATCCATTCATCTAAATTTGAAATAAATTACATTTTAAATTCTAGACTCTATTGTATACACATTTAAAAAATAACTTTCAATTACTTTCCAAAAGATTCCGGGGAAGGGGAGGGGGGGGAGGAGGGGTGGACACTCAATTTTTTATTTTTCAAGATGTGTCCACTTTGAAAATTAGTAAAAAAATTGTATATTCATTAAAAAATTATAAAAAATCAGGCATACATTACAAGATGGATAATTTTCATTAAAGTTATTTTTGAAATATTCAACAAAGTTAACATTTTAGGGGGAACACACCAAATGCTATGTTATATTTTTCTAACAAAAATATGAGCAATTTGTGTGCTCCCCCTATTTGAACCTCTTAATCTCCACCATTAAAAAAAATATTTAGAAACTAAATTCTAACCACTACAAATCTTGTTCTTGTTGCATATTTAACATCGAGTGTGGCTATCTTCAATTTATCATCCAAACTCTATTTGGAAAACTAGAAAATGCACAAGTAGGAGTTTTGATGATTATTGTGGCAACTTGTGAATGACCTTGTTAAGTTCTACCAACTATTGAATCACAAGATGTGACATTTTGGAAAAAAATGGTATCATTATGGGAAGCATCCTTGTTGGATGTGGAAGGATTTTTTTGATCATGATTGGGGAATAGATTCTTATACTACCTAATTGATCATTTAGGGAATTCATTGGATGAACTTTTAAGGAAAAAAGTGTCGCAACCTTGTAATTACAATAGGTTAATATTTATAGTAAGTTTACATTTGAGCACATATGGGTTTAAAACTTTCTCCAAATTTACGAGATTGTCAAATAAACATGCTGGTAAAGTTTCAATCCAAGATCATGTTTGGATTTCAAGATATTAAAGTGTTTATTATTGAAAATTTCAAAGTCAAATTTGTAGGAATTTAGAGGCCATTTTTGAGTTTGAAAGTGGTCATAAATAGATAATTTTTTTATAACTTAATAGAGTACTTCACGATCTTTCTAACAATTCAAATGGTTTGCAATTGGCCTCTTGGATCAAAAGTTATGGACTCTAGAAGTTGGGTTTCCTAAATTAGAAAATGTGAAAACGTGTTGGACACATAAAATAGTTGTAAAGGGGAGTTACATGTGTTGGTGTGTGTTTTGACATATCATAGAGAATCTTTGATTCAAGATAAGTTGGGTATCACTTCTTTGGGTGGTTTTAGCTCATGGGTTTGTAAATATCATTTAGTGGTTTCATATATTGTTTGTCCTATACATTAGGTGCTTGACATGGAGGTTGAGTGTGAGAGTCTTATATATGTTGATTTACATCTAAATATTTGGTTGGTGATACTCTTTTGAAACCTTTCTTTACAAGTATATTCTAATTTGGTTGATTTTTTAATATATATTGGGTGATTTTTAGGGTGTGGAGTTTTTCTCCCAAAAGGGTTTTCTCCACGTAAATCACTATATTCTAGTATGAATTGAGTTTATGCTTAGTGTAGGATTTTTTTCACTACCTTAGCTTCCTTACACCTTCAACTTCAATCTCACCACAATCAATGAAATCTTGGATGTAATTTTTGAGTTTCATACAGTTTAATGTGGCATGAACCTTAACATGATGGTAAATTTATAATACTTATTATCCTTATACCATGTAGGATTTGGTTGGTTTTCATCAAAAGGTCTAGTGATGGGAAATTTCACCATATTGGCTTGGATCAGTTTTTGAAAGACCACTTCCATGGGTTTATCCAATGAGTATATTTGTGTTTAGGATTTTTCTAAGGCTATCCTTGTGGGATATAGATATTTATCTGGGCTTGGACGTCTTGAATGTTTTGATTTGGGGTGTTGATGGTGTTGGTATTTGTACATTTTGAGTGTGTTTTACATCTGTGACACCATCATTGAATACATTCTTATTTTGTGCCAAAATTGATGTTTTTCATTGGATTGGTTATTATTTTTATCTATTTTCTTTATACCTTTGGTAATAAGGGCTTGTTTCTATAGTGACCCCTTTGTTTATGATTTTTTCAAAGGATTTTTCACATTGGACCTACAAGTGGAAATTGATTTCTTCATTAATATTTTGGAAAAATATTGTGATAATTTGTTTCTTAGGCATAGGCCAAGGACATCCACTTGCAATATTTCTCCATCATTGCAAGGTCACAAAGCTATCAACATTATGTTATTTAGTATTACACAAGTTTAATATGATAATTCATGTTTGACATTATATGGTAAATGTGTAACAAATTCTTTTAACTAGGTCTTTGAATGTTCTGATAGAGCCTTGGGGTAGATGGATGAACCTTTCTAAGCCCGGCCTCCAAATATTTGTGGTAAAATTCACATAAGATATAATTCACCTTAAGAAACTTCTTGACAAGATATGCATAATTCCTTCACATGTTCTTAGGGATCTCCCTTTCCATTATATTTATCAAATTTAGGAATTTCAAAATGTTGAGGGAAGTGGAACATAGTAATAGATCTACTAGAAGAATAGAAACATATATCTTTGAATCTATACGGTCTCTTTCGGTTTTGTGTCCATAATTATAGTCCTTGAATCATCTCTTTCATCTTAGTCCATTCTTGCACAAAAGAGTTTATGGGTTTGGAATTTAGAGATGAATATGTTGTGTTGGTGAGTGGAAAAAATGAGTAGGTAGTGTGATAGGGGTTTAGGGTCAGTGCAGGATCATGGGGGTCCAAACAAGGCCTCTAAGTGGCAATGCAAATTTAGAAAAATAGAGTTAGGCAACTTGATATAAAATTTTGAATAGGTTATTAGCATAATTTGAAAAATATGTAAGAACAAAAGTTGTAGCAAATTGAATTTAGTTTCTAGGATACTAGTCCTTTTTTTGAAAAAAAGTAAATCTATTATGCGAAAATTTGAAATTTCAATGCAGTGGTACTAAATTTTTCAGGAAAAAGATAAGATGCAGGTGTATGTCTGACCACCCTAAGTACAAGAAAACAATATATATATATTTTTGAATATTTCAATATATGTAGAGGACACATGTCCGGATGTGCCGGATATTTTTTGTATTTTTTTTTAATGTAAATAATTAGTTATGATTTTCTTATTAGAACTTTTCAGAATTATTAAAACGTGTGTCTAACCACCATAACTTGGGTCAAAAATTTATGAAATTCATTTTTTTTAATCCTAAATAGTATGCGAAGCATAGAATGTGACACATCTTGTAGGTTCAAAAAATGTTAATTAGTTTGAAAGTTATAGAAGTTTTTCAATCAACCAATCAATCAGGACTTTAGTCGTAATGTATGTAGAAAATCAATAATAATTATTTATTAAATTCAAAATAAGGCATAACTTATATTGGTGGAAAGCTTTTTTTTTCTTTCTATAAACCCTTTCCATTTCAAGAAATTCGGATAAAAAAAATTGTCAACCATAAGGGCGAACTTCAGAAAACTAAGGAAATTTTGTAAACACGTTTTTGTAGTTGACTTTCCACATTTGGCAATCCCAAGCCAAAAACCAAGGAAAACTCGAGAGAAATCCCAAGGCTACAAATTTTGTCAGACAAAATGGATATCTGTTTTGGAGAGCGAGTACCCATTTTGAAAAACAAAACGAATATCCATTTTGAAGACCTAAAAAAACCCTCTTTAGTAAAATGGGCATAACTTTTGTGTTTCTTATCAAAATTTTGATTTTTTACAAGCATTGGAAAGTTGATTGAGAGATCTACGCAATGAACTAGGTAGTGTTTCTATATTGTAAACAAAAAAATAATTATAATAATTTTAACTTCATATTTCATTTTTGAAACATCAAATGCTCACTAATTTCACATGCAAACTCTCTTTTTCATGAATTTTTTACAACACTCATCTCAAAATACTTGAAACATTAGAAAAAGTAATCAATAATGAAATATTTATATTTTTTGTAGTAAGGAGATGAACAAATCTTCATAAATCATCATATCTCTCTGTCCCTTTCTCTACCTCTCTATATTTCACTATGTCTCCCCTTAAGCTTTGGATCTATCCCTCCACTTGTTTCGCCCTCCCTCCCTTCCTCTCTTTTTACCTATTTATACCTCTCCCTATCAATATATTGAACTCTAGACTTAACTATATACTTCTCCATCCCTCCCTCCTTCATTCTCTCTTTGTTCCTCTTTAGACCTATCTTTCTCACTCTCTCTCTCCTTGAACTCTAGACCTATCTCTCTACCTCTCTCTCCATCCTTCCTTCCCTCTCTCTTTGTCCCTCTTTATCTCTCTCTCTCTCTATCTCTCACTCCCTCTCTCTCCCTCCCTCTCCCTCTCCCTCTCCCTCTCCCTCTCCTCTCCCTCTCCTCATCTCCCTCTCTCTCTCCCTCCCTTTGAAGTCCCCCCCTCTCTTTCTCTCTCTCCCACTCCCTCTCTCCCTCCCTCTCTCTCTCTCACACAAACACACACACTCACACTCTCCATCTACTTCTCAGGTCTCTCTGTCCCTTTCTCTACCTCTCTATATTTCACTATGTCCCCCCTTAAGATCTAGACCTATACCTCCACTTGTTTCTGCCTCCCTCCCTCCCTCTCTTTTTACCTCTTTAGACCTCTCCCTATCAATATATTGAACTCTAGACTTAACTATCTACTTCTCCATCCCTCCCTCCCTTATCTCTTTGTCCCTCTTTAGACCTATCTTTCTCACTCTCGCTCTCCTTGCGCTCTTTACCTATCTCTCTACCTCTCTCTCTCTCCATCCTTACTTCCCTCTCTCTCTCTCTCTCTCGGGAAAACTTTAAGAAACCCCCCCCTCGGTGAAGGTGTAAAATCCTAGTGAATCTTGTATACTTCCCGATAAAAATATTAATTTTAGTGGTGAATTTTTTCATTTTTCGTGAAAAAAAAAGTCCATTGGGGAATCTTTTCTAATCACTAGAGGTCTGTGGAAAATCCTGGCAAAATGCAATTTTTTTAAAACCACTAAATTTTTTCCATTGGTGATTAAAATCTATTTTCAAAGCAATAAAATATTTCGATTGGGGAATTAAACCTGTTTTCAAACTAGAAAAAATATTTTTGTTGGTGATTAATTTTTTTTTCCAAACTAAAAAATAAAATTCATTAGCGAATTAAACCTATTTTCAAATGATTAAGAAAAAACCATTGGCGAATTAAACATAATATCAAACTAATAAAAAAAGCATGAAAATAAAGATTATTTGCGTCATTGTTTTCATCAACCATCCAAAAATCACCTACAACATAACAGTTTTTAAAAAAAACCATCTTAAAAATGCTTCATAACAGAAAAAGTAACCCTGCCCAACTAAAACCAGTTCACAACTATCTGTATCTACCTTACATATTTCAACAAGCCAAAAATTTACTACTAGTCTTGCGTTAATTCTGCAAAACCCTACAAGAACTGCAAATTCAACTAGTGCTACCTGTTTCATAACCAACTTTCCTTGTTGCTTTGCCTTTCATCTTTTGCTTCCTCGCATTCTATCCTTTTGCTTTCATACACTTTTCCTCCACTTTCGTTTGTGCTTCCATGCGCTCTGCCTCTGCTTTCTCCTATGCTTTCAATTATGTTGTAATTGCTTCCACCTTCATCAGCTCTATAAAGAGCTTCAATGCTTCCCAACCTAACCTTGCTTCTTCCCTGCATTTATTTTTAATCTCATCCTCCGTCCAACGCATGAAAGGGATGCATCCTTCTGCCCCTTCCAGTTCCACATTTTCAAAGCCTTCCCAGATGTCGAAACCTTCACCTAGAACTACCCATTCAAGTATTGATTCTAATCCTTCCAAGAAATCTCTATGCACAATCATCTCCATCACTTCTCTCACTATGCTTGTCAATTCCCCCAAGTCCAAACCCCATGCTATAATCAAGGAGTATACATCCATGTTAGTCTTGTATCTATGCCTTAGATTTCCAAAGGATTTCCCCAAAATCATCCGTACACTTTGTACCAACCTCCCATCAGTGAATAAAAGAATACCCATTAATCTTATGTCAGAAGCTTCACCATAAAACAGGTTTAATTGCCTCCTTGAACGCAGAGTGAAGTTGGCCTCCATTTGAAAACTGCTACAGCTAAACCACCACCACCACCACTCTTTCAGAATTTGTATGTGCCTTCTCCTCCACGCCAAACTCTATTATTAACTTCACTAATTGAGGGTCGAGAGTTAATAATTTTCCAAACTTCGCACGTATCGATCTTAATTACCCATCGATCCTCCAATCATGTCCACTTGCTAAAATCTGCCCACGATCTTCACTTCATAAATGCACCGTTCTTTCCACCTTTCCTATATTAATTCACCAAAGTTAGGGTTTTGGTGCTTTTCCTAACCTTAGTTGCAAGTCTTTCTTGGACATCTTTGTAGTCAGTGGGTCGAAGGTTTCAAAAACTTCAAAACTTCAGACTTTGGTTCTAAAGTTCCAAATTTCAGCGACCATGCGACATTATGGACCACGACCGTTTGATGAATTTTTGATGGATGGTTGTAGTTGCATTCCAGAAGTATATCTCTCAAGAACTAGATTTGTGAATAGAAACCTCTGGAATTACACTAGAACTGTTAAATAGTTTATCGTTTAAATATTGGTGCTCTTGTTTATCGTTTAATGTTTCCTAAGTCAAACCAAAATATTTTATGATAAAGCCTTAAATCTTAACTCTTTAATCCTGAGGGTCGAGTCTTGTCAACCTAGCAATGTCCCCATTTGAAATCTTAACTGTTCAATGAATCTTCGATGGACAACTATAGATGTATTCCGGAAGTAAATCCTTGAAGCAATAGACTTGCAAACTGAAACCTCCAGAATAACACTAGAACCGTTAGATTTTCAGAAATCAATGGTTGAGATTTTATTAATTATTGGTTTCAGAAATCAAGATATATAGTTCTGATCATAAGTGAGCAAAATTTATTGTGACTTATTAGGACATTGATAATGATTAAGGTAAAACGAGACATTTAATTCTCTCTTTTCAATGCGTCGAAGTACTCTACCTTTCATTTATTCTATTGCAATTCTCAATTTGACTATGGTACTGGGTGGTGGCGTGGATGAATGTCATATGAATAGCCAGAGTGATTGATTGGATAGCTTTATATTGAAAACTGCACGATGTACTATAGAATCATAGATGATGATGTCAATAATCTAGTGATTTTGACAATTGACAGCTTGCGCGACACTACCAATTTTGACAATTGACAGCTTGTCAGCTTGAGGTACAATTTACAACTTTGCATGTAGCTAGCTTGAGGTAACGATTAAGTTGGATTTTTGGTTTTCGTGAAGCACAATTATTACTAGTCAGTAGTAACTATACACAACCTCACAGATGACACGTGTGAGGTGTACAAAGGACTAGGTTGGTAGTGGCACTTTTGGTGGCACTTTTGGCAGAACTTTTGGCCCATAAATAAGGATAGTGAGCACAACTAAAATCATTCGTTTAATTGTCATAAGGGTTTTCATTTTGTAGAGTTAGTAACTTAATAAGGATTCAGGAAGAAGATGATGCAGTATTATTGGGGATGCTCTAAATTCTCCTGCCTCCAGTTATGTAGTTACAAAGTAAAAGAACAATTTCCTTCAAGTTCAAAATGGGTGGAATTGGAGAGAAGTTGATTTGGTTTACCTGACTTCTCAGACAGGTTTTGAACCAGGATGAGGAGCTCTAATGGAGATAAGTGCTATCCTAATGCATGGAAGCTGCAAGTAGAAAATGGGAGCAGTTTTACTACCCCTCATCATCTGCATGGTTTCCCAGGCAATTCCCATGCATTTAATTTCAGTGCTCATCTTCTGCATGGGAGTAGTTTTACTACCCCTCATCATCTACATGGTTGACCAAGAGAGTCCCTTGCATTTATTTTGAGACACCATGGCCTACCAAGAAAGCCCCATGCATTTATTTTAAGTGCTCATCTTCTGCATGGGAGCAATTTTACAACCCTTAATCTTCTCCATGAGTCTAGTTCTGAAAGGTCTAAGTACATTTTGTATCTTCACAACTCCCATTTTCCCAGTTTGATTGGGCCCCCTTTCCCCATGCATTTATTTTCAGAGACCATGGCTGACCTGAAAAGTACCATGTGTTTATTTTTAGAGCTCATGGTTGACCCAACAAGTTCCATTTATTTTCAGAGATACATGTATCACATTTACGTTTTCAACTTTTCACCAGTGGTCCAACAAAAGCTTGGTGCTTGCACTTACATTTGTATTTGTACTATGTAATAATGTGACATTGTAATTCAGTTGTAATAAAATAAATGGTTGTGTTATTAATGTGACATTGTAATTCATTTTATTAAGTCCTTTGCAAGTTAAGTGCTATTAATGGTTGTGCAATGTGCTATTAATGTGACATTGTAATTTATTTTATTAAGGCCTTTGCAATGTTAAGTTTCCGGCCCCTTGGCCTTGATGTCAATCCTAGCTCATTAAAGTTTAAAGAAAATTTAAAACACATATTTTATGTTTATTATTTATATCATAAATTACTCAACCATTTGATGAACATTTGATGTATGGTTGTAGTTGCATTTTGGAATGAAATGCACAGAGCACTGCGCTTGTGAACTTAAACCTCCAAAATCACCCTATCACCGTTAGATTAACAAAGATCAACGGTTTAGAATTTGTTGTCAATGCAGGAGTAAATCATTAATGGATTGTTTTAACGAGTAGACGTTTCAGTGTCATTCACTTTAATATTAAAAAAAAACAACACTTTCTATTGCTAAGTGATTTTATTTTGAAGTTAGAGTGTCAGCACATGGGGAGATTTCAGTCTTATGTTTGCTCATTGCAGTGCACCACCCTATTCTAGGTTCCACAGTTCCACTTCCAACAAAGCCATTCTAGTAACCCAGTTTCAAGTTTCAACCCAATTTCAACTTCAAGAATCAAAATTCAAAATATGGGTAAGTTAAAGAATTCATGTGGCTACGTTTCATCGCTTGACGTTTCTTAAAATCTTATTTTGTCAAACTTTGAAGTTTAGGTTTAGGGTTAAGAGGCTTAAGAATTAAGAAAAATTAAGGACTAATAGGGAATTCAAAAATTTCATATTGTTGATTGTATCAACATGTCTACCACGAGTACCACTAGAGCAATGTCAGATAAAAAAATACATTATGCAAAATTGCTTAAAACCCCAGGTTTCACTGATGAATACCATGATATTTATGATCCTAAAATCGATGGTAGGCATACCTCATAAATTATATTTTTATCTGAGAATAAGGCTGCAAAGAAAATGCAATTGCAAGTTAATACTAATAGTATTAGTGCATTGTGGGTAACTAGATTAGGGTGCATGATGTTACATGAGGTTTTCCCTTGCCTAGAATGTATCATGATCTGTGCCCTAAATTATGATGATAACAAAAGAGCAATTGTTAATAAAGATAGCAAAGAAGAATTGTTATCCATTAATGTAGAAGAACTTGGAAAAGTGTTGGCCTTGGGGTTTACAATCGAAGAATTTGGAAATGTCCACATTGACCTAGAAAAGCTTGCTAGTGATTATGAAGTAGTGGATGAAATGGAGAAAAATTCTTTCTTAAATAGAATAGTTCAGGATATAAAAAAATTGAAAGGTGATCATAAGCCTCCTTATGATTTGGATATTTTTAAACCATGGGTTTAGGATACTATTTCCATGCTATCATTTTTCCTCAGACTGGATAGCAATTTGGAAGTGGGTGCATGCCTCCTTGAAATGGTGTATAATATCCATTATGGTGTTCCACATGCCAAATATAATTTATTGAGCACATTTTAGAATCCTTGCATAAACAATTTTTAATGATTAAAGGAGGTTCCACCAAGACATTTAGTTTCACAACCTACTTGTACTATCTTTTTCTATTCAAATTCAGAGGAATGTTTCAGACCAACAAGATTTAGCTTCAGCCCTATGGTAATAGTAATCTTGAGCAAAAGAAAATGGTTCTAGTATATGAATGGACCACTGTTATAAGGTTGCATGATTCTCAAAGGAACTACAGTCATTTTGTAGACTACTTTTTGGCTCCATTGCATCAAGCAATTACAAATACTCCAATTCCTAGATTGCCTATGTCATGTAGAAATTGCATTCAACTAGGAAAAGAAATACAATTGGCTGATTGGTACTTAATGGAAGAATATACTGTGCTAAGATTTTATGGATTAGAAGTACAACCATACAAACTTCCAATACATGTGACAGAAAGGGTTTTTGCTTTAGAATATGTAAGGCAGATGCAAAGTACTGATGAAAGACACTTTAGCGGTTAGGGGAAGAAGACCTTATTTCCTTCTTTACCTTTTTCATGTGGAGGGATCACATTTGAGAGAAACACATTTAGTGTGGCACATGATCTTTTGAATTTTTTTGATTTTGATGCTATCTGTCATTGGCAGTATGATCCATGTGACACCATTAAATCAATGATTGTGCTCAATAAAAATGATGGAAGTAGAATTCAACATCAAAGTAAACCCTTGCTTGAAAACTTGAGAAACAAGGATTCTTGGGATGAGGTAAAAGTAGCAATGGAGAAAAGTGCTACTGAGAATGGTATTTCTTTTGAACAATTGTTAACAGAAATTATCGCATTGCATTGAAAGACAATTAGGAGGTACAACAATTTTTATGAAAAAAGTCATAAACCATCAATAGAGTAAAAATGCCAAATTCTCTAGGAAGTTACAAAAAAAAATTGGTCACGATAAAAAAATTACTGCCTTTTGGTCTATGAGGAAGGAGCTAGGTGATCCAAGAGCTCTTGCAGAGTATGGAGATAACGAAGAAGATCTTGAGTTTAGTAAATTATGGAATATAGAGCAACCGAATGAACGAGAAGATGAAGAAAGTGATGATGATAGGCAAGAAGAAAGCCATGTCAATTTCAAACTTGGTTTAAGTGAGGCCACAAAAGAAGCATTTACTACAAGAGAAGCCATAGCTAAAAAAATGGGTTATGAAGGTGGTCCTTTGGGGTCCCAAAGATAAGGCCCTTGGATGGTAACAGATGTAGAGCATAGAAAACCAGTTGATAAATCTAGCCTTGGGGTTGGAGGTGAAAAAGTAGACCTAGGGCATACATGTCAATTTGTTAGAGCTTCAAATCCCCGTCCTCATGGTTAGACACAATCACAACTAGGACATGCCCATGGTGGAGGGGTTAGTGCAACTGGCACTGCCTCTGGTGGAAATGGTATGGGTAGTAGTACTAGTAGTGGTCAACATGTGCTACAACAACAAATTACACACAAGAGGACTGTTACCTAATTTTCAACCATGGGCTCAATCGGGCAAGAAAAATTACGTTTCAGAGGTTTGAGAGGTCAAATGGAGCATTCACACAAGAGCAAAAGTCATGAATCTGATGCTAGGTTGCAAGGGTCTCACTTTGGGGGCCTACCTAGTTTAGGTTCAGCATGAAAATCCTCAGAGAAAAGAGTCGCCAAGACCCTGAAGATGTCTCGCCAACTAAAGGAGCTCTTGTTGAAAGGGTTTTTCACCATCGACATAAGGTTTCAACTTCGACATGTGGTCTCAGTGACTAACGAGGGGTCTCACCGATAGCAGGTTCACCAAAGGATTCAGCCTTCAGCATAATGTCTTGCTGAAGGCCAGATGTCTCTCTGACTTAAAGATCTATCAGCGTAAGATGGCTATCAGCACAAGGCCTCATCGACTTGGTGAGGTCTCATCGAAAAGGAATGTTATCGCCAAAGGTCTCCCCGACCTGCTCGTGGTTTCGGCCAAAGTTGGTGCCTTCGCCAGAATGTCTTAGCGAGGGCATTATGTCTCTCCGATAGGGAAGGGATGCTTTTGGAAAAGCAGGTGGGCTTCGCTAGGGGTCTTAGCGAAGGTGAAAGTCTTGCGGAAAGATAACGACATCGGCAAAGCAAGTGAGCTTCGCTACAAGTCTCGGCGACCAAGGATGGGTCTTGGCGAAATGAAGTGAGCTCGAGCAGACAAAAGGAGTTTTCCGAGAGGTCTGGCCAACAAGCCAAGGTCTCAACGAATTTGATGCACTCGCTATGACTCCTGCCGAAGGGATGAGGCTTCGATATAAGGAACAAAGGTTGATGTAAGGTCCTAGCGACCGAGGGATGTATTGGCAACTATCAAGGACCTCGCCGAGAGAAATTCATTTCTCCATAAGGTCCCACCGAATGCAGAAGGTCTCCCTGACACGTATAACATCGGCAAAGTTTCCAACCATCGCTCAAATGTCTTACCAACATGTGATTTTACAAGAGAAGCTCAGAAGAATGAACGTCTCAGGGTGACATCAAAAAATGTCACGCCGATAGAAGATGAGGGGTCTCGGGGTAGCCTCTTGCTTTTGGTAAGATCTCTCACCAACACTCAAATGTCTTGCCGAATGGGATCTTGGGGCTCGAGACAAAGCGATTGGTTTCGCTAGAAGGTTTTCCCGACTCAATGTTGTCTTGCTAAGAAATGAGCAACTCGGCGGAATGAAAGGACCTCGGTGTGAGGTCTGGGCGAAGTCAAAGTGTCTCACCAAAGGAAAGCCACGTTACTAAAGAAAAGAGAGCTTTCCAGGAGGTCTCTTTGAAGATGAAAGGTCACACCGACGTGCCTGGTGCCTTCGGTGAAATACGAGAGGCTCGGTATGAAGTCTGGTCGACAGGCCAAAGTCTCGGCGAAAGACAAGGAGATCTCGATGAGAGAGGAGGACCTTGGTAAAAGGTCTTTCTGATAATGATTGTCTTGGCGACCACAAAGGCAACATCGGTATGACTAATCAACCTCGCCATAAGGTCTTCCTGACTTCTAGGTGTCTCGCCGAAAGAAATGTAGCGCTCGGTAAAGCGAGGAAGTTGGCATGATGTCTCAATGAAGGATTTGTGCCTTACCAATGGTTCAAAGGATATCGGTATGACTCTTCAGGCTTGAAAAGAGCTCCCATCGACGGTTTCAAGCTATGCTGATAATCACATGAAGGTTTAATTGCATCGGGGAGACACGATTAGTGTCTCACCGACATGCGATTCTACAGGAGAAGCTTTTGACCGCCCGAAGAGTCTACATGGAGTATGCTCAACCAATCTGAAGGAGCCAAATATGAACTATTGATGATTTGACTGTTTGACTTATCCTGTGGATGGGGGCAACAGAACCTAAGCGGCATGGAGCTGATTTGAGGATAAAATGATGAATCAGTTCGATATCCAGAAGGTGCATTCAAAGCAGCTCGACAACGAGATTCAAAGGTGGACGCGAGGACCAGAAGGTAGCTACAAAAGATCTGAGGGCCTCTTCGACAAGTGATTCTTCACCGACAATAGACAACAAAGACACGCAGGGGTGCAACATTAATTTCGTCAAAAGATCTAGGGGTAGATCTTTTCTAAGATAGATATTTTGTAAACCCTAAGGGGCCGAGATCTTTTCTATATATAAGGAATTTTTTGCCTTTTTTAAGGGAATTTCGATGTATGCTCCTCTGAAGTCTATGAACCTTTTTGTAGTCCTCTCTCAGACTAGCAGGATTTTGTAACTCTATTTGGAACATAATATACAAAATCTAACTTGGTTACTATTGATGGTCCATCATTCTGCCTTCTGATTCTTGTCAAGTATAGTGCATTCTTTTAAGTGATTCATTGAGCTACTTAGTGAAATATTCTCTTTCCTTATAGCTTTTGTTTCATGTCATGCCTTTCTTTGCAGAAGTAGTATCATGTAGGTTACAAACTGTGTTTACTTAATCCTACACATGAGCTTCTAGTTTGTGAAAATCTGCCTTTCCTTTTGGAGGCATGTGCATGTCAAACCTGTTTGAATGTGTGATCTACAAGATCTTGTTGTGCAGTCTCATGGCTGTCCCCAGTATTCAAGTGTAGCTCGAGTATCTCATTGTTCCTGTCATTTCAGTGCATCACCTTAGAGTTTAATTTTCATTTTTATGCATTATCTCTCTCCCTTTTCCTTCAAAAAATTAGTAGTTTTAGGTGGTACCCAAAGGAATCCGGCCTTCTCCGGAGGTTCACTCCAATCTTAGGTGACCCACAGCCTTGGAGTGATCCAATGTTTCACTAGAAATCTCAGTTTTACAACTTTGCATAGGTGCATTTCTAGGTGACAAGGACAAGAACACAATATACCATAGAAACACCAGGTGATCAAGGCATACAAAAGAGGCAAAGGATTTTGACAGGTCCAACTCCAAGTCACACTACTAGTGGATCCACCACAAAGGAGTTATTTCCAGGAACTCCCCCAATCCTAGTTAATCTGGTTGTGACATCATTAGCAACTGTAAGTAATCCTATTCCTTCACCATTCAAGCATTCCATTGTTCCTGCATCCTTGGGTTTTGATTACATTGAAGAGTTTAAAAAGAAATCATAATTGAATAAAAAAGAAAAGAAGCAACTGATGGAGAGTGCGTCTGCTCTAACTTCAGAGCCTTCAACAACCATGGTATTACCCACATTTGACACAAGTAAAGAAATCATGGAGTACACAATTCTTGTTCCCATTGTTCATAACAAACCAACAAATTAGATAGCTCCATTTGAGTTCGAGGTGAACAATTTTCAATTGGATTTTTTGGACTCAGAAATACTGAAAAAATTAATGTATCAAAGAAGAACAAAGAATTGGTGTACACATCATTGCTAAAGCAAGATAGAGAGAAAAAAAGGTTGTAGAATCAAATTGAAAAGTTATAGGTAGACCTAGAAAATGAGAAAGCAAAGAGGTTCAAGCAACAGATAACAAGAGCAATGAATTAGAAAAAAAGAATTAAAAAATCTGCCTCTACATTAACAAGCAAAGAGGATAAGCAGAATGAGACTGCAGTGAATGAAATGAAGCAAAGGCTAGATGAGAGCAACAAGAAACCTGATGAGAAAAAATATACTTCAGAAAAATTAAGACTAAGCATTGAAAATGGAAATGCACAGTGGGAACAAAAATTGGAGGAGAGAAAAAGAAATGAAAATTGGAGGCAGAGTTGATGGAAGCAAAAAATGAAATTAAGTCTTGTCAAAATAAGTTATCCGCATTTTGTAGTGAAACAATGAGGCATATGAAACAAAAGATCTAGGATGAAATAATGCAGGGGATTGATCATTTGTGTGACATGTTTCAATTGATTGATGTTATTAGACAACATCATAATAAGCTCAACAAATATTTAATGGAGAACAAAAATGTGCTAGCATTAGAGAAATAGAAAATCAAATTCAAAAAATAGTCTACAAAGCCAATGACAATGTTTTGAAATCAAAAGGGATTACTAATCAACTTGCTACATCAATGACGTTGTCATATGTCATTGAAAAGTGTTTGAGAATGCGTGAAACAAAGAAATATTTGCATTTGGCTGCATACAAGATGAAGAAGGTGGATGAAAAGGTAAGGAACTTCACATAGCTTGTTTTGCCAGAGGCTTTTGACACAAATGAGCGATTCGTTGGAAAGAATGATTTCAAAAAGAAGATGGAGGATGCAAGGAAGATTGATTTGGACTAGTTTCCTCAGAACACAGATGTGGTGACCTATTTGGATTCCATCAAACCATTGCTAACCCTGAATGCAAAATTGACTAAAGAATCCAAGATAGGTTCCAATTTGAATCATGAATTGCTAACAAATCTTCAAGTCAAACAACATCAGTTAGAACAAATGACAATTCCAAGACTTGAAGAGTGGAAGTTGCTAGAAAAGGTGATGCAGTGATTTAATTTTTTATAATACAAGTCTCCAAGTTCCAACTCAGCTCTGTGTAGATTTGTCTTTGAGCAAGATTTTGCATTGCCAATGCCTCTATGTATTCCTTCATGTGATAATTAGTTTAAAAGCTCAAATTTAGACTTCAGTAATGTGTTGATGTTCAATTATCTGTATTATTTATTATATAATTTGAAGAAAAGGTCTAGTAGTGGTTTCAAGTTCTAGATACACTTTAAATGATTGCTGATGTTCAATGTTGTATATGCTACTAATACTATTGTTAAATGTTATTAATCTAATAAGCATCGAGTTGAGTGATGAATCAATGAGCACATGCTCAAGTTTTACTTTTAACACGATTAAAATATGAACTATAAGGTGATTTTAATTCCAGGCATCCATAATCTTAGTAAAATTGCATTGCAATTCACACATCAATACTCAATCTCCATGACTACTTAGCATATCCACTAAAAAATTATATGAATTCATGCCATGGATTATCTATTATTGGAATTAGAATGATGGATTTTTGGTTAGTTTCATTGTTGTGGTTACTATCACTCAAAGTTGTGGTTTTGGTTCTTTTCCTAACCTTACTCGCTAGTCCTCAGAGTTTTATAACCTTGTCGCGAAGCTCTAAATTTTCATAACTCCCCGATTCCCTGACATAGTTGATGGTTCACTTTGTTGAGTTGCAAGTCTTTCTTGGTCATCTTTCTAGTTGGTGGGTCAGAGGTTTGGAAAACTTCAAAACTTTAGACTTTGGTTCTAAGGTTCCAAGTTTCAGTGACCATGTGACATTATGGACTTATCTTGCCTTAACATTTCAAAGGCACCATCATCTGACACCTTATTGAATGCTATGTACAGACTAATGTAAAATATAAAATACAATATAAAATATAAAATATCACAATTTCATGGAATACAACATAAAATATCATCAACTACAGTTTGACTTTGGAATATGATTCATGAAGTGCAATATAAAATAAAATATCATGAAGTGCAATGATTCACAATTTAATTGAATACAATATAA
>VDFB02323086.1:283152-383019 GCA_007258455.2 Sequoia sempervirens | reverse complement strand
CATAAATGCGATCTTCACATGAAACATAAAAGATCTTGAATTGCTCTTTACCAAAATAATGAATATCACCAATATTTCAACGCAAAGATTGAAATGTAAGTGGTAGATAGATAACTCCAAATTTTTAAATTTCACCACATCCCAGAAAGAAAATGAATGTCATGCAAATAGATATTACATTTACGAAGAAAGATAATATTCAAATTTTCACTTAAATTCACAGATTCTGAAATAAATATCAAAGCATCACATTCAATCTCACACGCACATAGAGAAGTGAATTCTTTTGGGAACAAGCAAAATTTATTGTTCTTTCTTTTGATCGAGTCTCACTGTTACACTACAATGTAATGGGGATCGAAATTTCAGACCTCTCAAATGTCTTTTAATAACATATTTAAAGATTTCAAAATGTAACTGTCCCAAAGTCTTGAAAACCGATTTTTTAAAACGAATCATAAATTAAAGTTTAATACATTTAACGCTTTATAAGCTTAAGCATCCAAATAAAAGTATGATTATTGCTAAGGTGGTTGATTCTGTAGATCCACATTCACCCATTGGGTTCTGCTAACTGGTTGCCACACATGTTTTGTAATCCTTAAGTGTCTGAGTGACAATTGTAATCTCAGTGTGCTGAGGATCGTGACATTCTTGGTTCTGAGTTTCCAGAGAGCTTAGTTACTATGAATGGTGTCAATTTTGGTGGTGAGGTTGCTTGGAAAATTCTCATACCAAGACAGTGCTGAATCAATCCTAGCCAACTTGTTTAGATTATCTTTATTGAAAGCTTGCTTGCCAAACAACGCATCAACCACCTTTTGAAATCATTCTTTCAATCTATCCATCATAACCATACAATCATTGTCACTCTTATTAAGTTGACAACCAAAATCTGATAAGTCTTTGATAAGATCAGTATTTATGTGGTTGCATTCTTTTAACAACTTATTTTTCCCTGGATGGTTTGTTTCAGAAAGGAAATTTTCCATTCAATGCTTTTTCTCCACATTATAAATCTTGGATCCTCCGCAGATGGGATGATCTGTTCTGTTATAGATTTATCTAAGACCTTGTCCGAAACTTCCTCGAGATCTTTATCAACTTGCAATCAAAGAGACTCTTCCTGTTTGCAATTTAATATCTCAGTTTTGATAGAATTTTTCACCAAAGTTAGCTTATCATGGACTCTCTTTAGTTTCTCAATCAAAGGGGGGCCTTTGGCTTTCAAATATATTACCCATTCTTGAGTAATTCTACCATAATAAATGTCTTTTTGTACTTTGCTGACCATTTCCTTCCCAACTGCAGAATTGGGATCAAAAGAAGAACTAGCACCTAACCAACAAGTTGGGGAGAAGGATCGGTCTGTGACTTTAGGAAATTTGAGAGTAATTATATTGCCTTTTTCAATTGATCTGTATCCTACTTATCCTTCTTATTTCTCTCCACTAACCTTGTGGGAGTCACTTGGAAGTTGTGATTTCACCATCCTTGCTTGGGGTCCCATGTCTACCTTTGTAATATTGTAGTTAGGTATAATAGCCTGACTAGGTTCCTTTTGTGTAGAGGGATGCACAATCTCTATAAAAAAATTCCTAGAATTACTATCCTCCATCAACCTTGAAGTGGTCTTTAATTTATTGGGCTTGGGAAATCTTTCTAATAGTTTCCCTACAATGCTATCATCTGGAAAACTCACCAACACTATTTTTCTTTTCTTAGACAATGTATTCTCTAACCATGAGGGACAAGAGGTAGTACCAATGGCTTGACATGAAAAGTTAGGTGATGAAAATTGAAGAGCTCTCCTTAGAGGAGTTTTTGCTACATTTTACAATTTATTGAAAGGAAAGGAGGTAGGAGATTTACCCTTTGCGTGTTTTTATCAGTCACATCTTAAGAGGCGTTTGGTTGATCTTCAGAGGGATCAACATCCATTATTTCAATTTATTTTTCTTGTGCACTACCTCTTTCTTTTTCTTCCTCTTTCTCTCTCTTTGATTGATCTTCCATTCCATTGTCTTTTGGTGGACCATCACCACATGTATTTGTTGGTAATATGTGTCGTCATTGATGTCACCTTGAGGTCATGTTTGCATATAGATTCTATATAGAAGATGAAGAGGTTGAGAAACGATTATAGATTGATGTAGTTGATGGGACACTAGAAGATTTGAGAGAGATGGTTTGACACAGATGGACATGGGATCAACATAAGCAAGTCAATCCAAAAGCATGTTGTCTAAGGAAAAAATTGCATATGTTCCTAAGTTGGTGACCTTGTTTTTTGGTCCACATTGCATGATCTAGTTGTGCGATTCTAGAGTTAATTTTGGCAGTTAACAAAGAGGTTATTCCCAAATTTTCATTTCATAAACATTCCTTCAACAAGAGTTGAAGTGTTTGTTCTCGAGATTGTACTAAAGTAGAGTTTTGACTCTCAGAAGTTTATCAAAATGCTTTGCATTCCTTCGGAGTAGTGGCTATGGTTTAGAGGACTTGGGAATATATGTAGAGAGTTGTATGGGTTCATCCATACATGTTTCAGATGTTTTAGTGAACTACACTAAAATATCCTAAGTGTTGATGTGTCATAGTAAGTCTGGGATGCTCTGTTCTCGTCTGTTCAATAGGTTTCTTCATTTGTGCTAACACATGATGATTAGATTCTTCAGGAGAAGGTTGTAAGGATGATGTTGATAATCTACATTATTCACATCTTGGTCTACATGATGTTTTTGGTTTCTCCCAGGTGGTGTAAAGATGAACAATTGGCAATTTTTGGTGGTATTGATGTTGATTGGGCCGACAGTTTGGTTTCTTCATTTGTGGTTGATCCTGATTAATTAATTTTTCTTTAGAGAATGTGTTGTGATGTTTTTGGGCCTAGTTATACCTTGAGTTGATCCACAACTCATTTTGCTTCATGGTGCATATGTTTGAAGCCAACTTATTAGTATCACATGATTCATTTTATAGGTTTTTTTGGAGCTGACCTAATTGGAGTTTTGAGTTATTGTGGAGGATACTTATAGAATAAAAAATCATTCGTGAAGTGTGTGGAAAAGAGTTCGTAGTCAGTTGAATATGAAGTGTGCAAAATCAGTGATATCCAATAATTATGCAAAAAAGGGACTGCAACATCAACATATGTTAGATGCTTCTTTTATAGTAGTTCATGTTTATGTTCTCATTGTAATTTTCATGTATCTTCTTGTTAGATAGTGAGTCTTTTCAGCAGGTCCTTGTATCTTTCCCTAAGGTTGCGCACCTTAGTTTGAAGTTCATCAAGGAGCAGTGAGCCTTAAAACAAAATTGTAATTTTGTAAGTAGTGAGCTTTATATATTGTGAGTTAACTCCCACTGTGGTTTTTCCCACTTTGATTTTTCCATGTAAAAATATTGGTGTTCTTGTAGTGGTTGATGTAGTGCATGCTTTACTTTCTGTTCTTTAAGAAAATCTGATTTAATCTGTAAATGGAATAGTTTAAGTTTTAGTATATGTCGATTCACCCCCCTCTTAACATTATGATGTGTTCAACAATTGGTATCAAAGCCAAGTGCCTTTGAGAATCCTAAAAATTGAGGTAGATCCTGCATTTGAACACATGGTGTCTAAAGCAATGTTTAATGATATGTTTTCTCCAGAATTGGATCTAGAGTCAATGGAACCTAAAGTTTGAAACATCAATCCAAATGATTGTGAAGTAGATTTTGAAGGAGAACTCCAGTTTGCTCTTGAAGATTTGGATGATGCAAGAGCACTAAATATGAAATATGAGAGCATGCTTGAAAGATCAAAAGAGATAATTGCCAAATTGAAGGCACAAGCTGGAGAATCAAAAGAAGAAATTGGAAAACTGAAATCTCAAATAGGAGGTAAAGGATGTGAGATTAAACTCAAGGAGGCAGAAGATGTGATCTCTAATTTGAAATTTAAGGTTGAAGAAGGAAAGAGTATTGAAGAATGCTTGAATACCAAGCTCAATGATAAAGTAGCTGACTGTTCAAAACTTGAGGAAGAGATTGTCACTCTGAGAAAAGAACTGGATAAAGCAAAAGAACAAATTGACAAGGGTTTAAAATTGAAAGGAGGTTATGAAATTCTTTTTCTTTTTGTTTGTGATAGGGGTATCCCTGCGACCCAGCCCAACGTCTAGAGGGGTGAGCTGAGGAAAGACTAGTCCCCTGTAGGTGGATGCTACAACCCGCAAGCAGACACACCTATTAACCCAAGAGTATGTTATGAAATTCTTGATGAGTTGATTAACTCTCAAAATCCATCAAAATAAAAATATGGTCTTGGTTTTGAAAAAGGGAAAAGTCCTATAACCAATACATATGCAAACTTGTATGATAACTTCAAAGTAGAAGGAAAGTCTAAAATAAGGGAGGAAAAAGCCTGCATTGAAGAACCTAAGAAGAAATCCTTTGGAGTTGCAAAGACAAATTAAAAAAAGAAAGAAAGAAGGTGGATTCATTCCTATCTAGAGACAAAAAGGATTCAGAGGTCCTCCACCAGCTAGACAACATGTCCCTACTAGGTTCAATTAATATTTTCAAGTTTATTGTTATTATTGCAATAATTTTAGGCACAATGATATTGAATGCATGCAATATGAGTCAAAATTCATTTAGGCCTCCAAGGTACAATGCTATGAATGCTCAATCATTTCTTGGTTAGTGTTATTCCTGCAACAAGTTTGGTCATAAGGCTAATGGATGCAGAAGTAAAGTGATGAGGAATAGTTTCATGAATAAGAATAATACTACGACTTATCAATCCTTTTATAGTTACTGCTACACATACAAAAAATCTGGTCATAGGGTTGTTGATTGCAGATCTAATGTGAGAAGAAGTGACTATGCTCCACAACCTAATATCACTTGCTGCAATTGCAACAAACCAGGACACATTGCAAGGTTCTACAAGGGAAAGAATGTAAGAACTTTTTCTCCTCAAAAGAAGATTAACTTTGATTAGCAAAAGAAGGTATGGAAGAAGAAGGAAGAAAGTGGAGAAAAGGACGAATCTGTACCTCTTCTTGGTGCAAATGGATCCTTCGGTAACTAGATGAAAGTATTATTTCAGGGGAAGTTGTAACTGCAAGTTTTTCAAACCCCTATAAAACATAAGATGTTGAAATATTCAACATACTGGGTAATGGTGAAATGGATATGTCTAGCTAGTGATATTATGAATTTTTCTTAAGGTTTTGAAGAAAATACACTCTCTACAAAAGATTGTTGAATGATCATGGATCTCTATGATATCACAGAATAGTGAAAAGTTGCTTGTGTAAAAGAAAAATGCATTTAATGCAGACCAACTAGGGTAGGTGTGAAGTGTCTTTAAAACCTAATTGATCAAATTTTATCTCATTCAAATGATATCAATTGTGTGCAAGAGCTAAAGAAGAGAAAAATATTTTTAGTGAATTTGTGTGCAAACCCTAATGATGGTATTCATAGGTATTTCTCAGGTTTTCTTGTAAAACCCTAGTATTCAAAAAGTGTTATCGTGGACACACCAATAGTTATTGATGTTGTTGAGAAGCCAAGGCCAAAATTAAAGAAATATTTATACAAAACTACTACGACCGACAAGGATTGAGTGTTTTCTCACGTTCTGATCAATGTGCTTCATACTGAAGATGTTCGCATCTATATTCACTCACAACTAAATGAGTACAATCATCTAAAGTTAGAAGAGTTTAGAAGCAATCATCTCTTGGGTGATGATTTCCAGCTCAATCCAAAGCATGCAAATGTATAGGAAAAATGATTAGACGCATGGAAGGGTTTCCCCAACTTTTGTTATGAAGATGAATGGTCTAGAATTGCTTTGAGGCGGATCCATGAATATTTCTTTTTCCTTGATCAAACTTACCTGATCACAAAGGAATATATCAGAGTTGTAACTGGGATGTGCTCCATCAGACTTGTGCTAACTCTGAAGGTCGTGAAGAATGAAGAGGTTATGAAGCTTACGGGAGCAAAATTTGATAAAAGAACCCTAACTATGGATGGCATCACTGACCTAAGGGTTCAGTATGCCACGATTGGCATTGCATACAAGGTTTATTATACTAACAGGGAAGGGTTTTCTACCACCACTACCATCTACACTTCTCATTAGATGGTAAAGGAAGGGAAGGATTATGATCTTTGTGAGCTCTTGCGACAGCAGTTGCTAGATAATTTGCAGAGAACCAAGGAGTCACACTACAATTTTTGATATGACACTCTAATTATTTGTCTTATGTTCTATTTCATGAAGGAATTTCCTAGTTTAAAGAATGTGTTATGGAGAAGGGATATTCCTATTGCACATCAGATTAGGGACCACATGTATAGTTTTTTGGATATCAAACAATGTGACACAATGTTTTGGGGGTCCTTTAAAACATTCCAAAATGAAATAAAAATGAGGAATAGGATATCCTCACAAGTTTTAAAGAGATACAAGAATGATATCACTTTTATGGTGGATAAGGATAATTATTACATGGAGGCAGTTGAACCAAGAACTTCATGGATAACAAAGTTTCCTTATGAGGTCTCCGGACATGATTGGATTGCATATGTTGAAATTTTTCCCATCAAACCTAGGGATCCCACTATTGAGAGGTTTGGCATGTATGATGAGATAACCAACAAGTTAATCAAGAAGAAGGTAGAGGAAAAAGTGGAGAAGATGATGGCAAGGTTGGAAAAGGTGTTCGACACTCCTGAGGGTCTTGTAGAAAAATAACAAACCATTTCTGCCACAATGAAGACTCCACAAGCTCCTAGAAGGACAAGTAAGTATGCCTCTACTACTACTACTACTCCTAAACCTTTTGGACCTACTCAAACACCTCCTAGAAGGAGGGCTGCTATTGAGGTACCAATGCAAACTAAGACTAAAGAGAGGAAGAAGCCAAGACCTAAGCAATAGGAAAAAATGGAAAAGATTAATCCGATGAATATGGATGATGATGAAGAGGATGATGAAGAAGAAAGCAATCTTTCATATTGAAGAGAAGCGAGAAGATAAAAAGACAAGGAGAAGAAGAAGGAACATCGAAAGGAAAAAGCAAAGAAAAAGAAGGCTCCTATGGAAGCAGTTGAACATGAGCCTCTGTAACTTGTGGCCACTACTAACACAATTTCATAGTATGACACACTAAAAGAAACTGTAGATCTTTATGATGAAATCCCTCCTCTCGACAAAGCTATAATTATGTATATGATGAGATTTAATGTGGCTCTAAAAGAGATTATTGATCAACTTATGAAAAGTCTTGTAGATACACTCAATAATAAGAGGAATGAAGCTATAGTAGAAGAAGCTAAGATGAGGCAACAAATATTAGAGAAGGCCAGTTCATCTATCTCTCATGGGGAAAGTGTTAAATTGTTTAAAAGATAGACACACATGTTTAGAACGAAGCAAAGGATAAACACTCTAATGAGGAAATATAAAGAAGAGATAGAGAGGATTGAGAAAAAAATGAAAGAAAAGATTGCATAAATACTGTAAGAAGAGAAGAATGTTGAAGAGATTGTAGAACAAGCTCCTCTAGATACTTCAAATTTATAGGATGCACCTGATGTGTCTACCCAAGACATAGATCTATCATATTTTGAGGGTAATGTGATAGGTGATGATGAGATAGAGAAAAATGATAAGCATAATGAGGAGAGTGCTCCTCTGGAGAATACAAGTAGACAAGGTGCAAGAGATGAAGGTTAAGTGAGTGTCCCCCCTTCAGGAAACACTAATATTGGTGAAGAACATAATGTTCCTCATTCGAAGAATCCAAGAAATGATGAGCAGAAGAAAGAGGATGATCTTGAGAAAGTTCAAGATGCAACATAGTAGTTGAAAAGCAAGATGCTTCTATAGATATAGGTCAAGATTCTTCGTCTACAAATCCATTTAAGGACCTATTGACCTTATAGATGTAGTTTCAACCTGTGGTGACACCCTAGCTATTGCAAATTCCTACTCATGAGAGACAAGTTGATTTGTCAAAGATATCTAAAAGTGTATGTTTTGATTCTCAAGTCACAAGTGTGCAAGAGAAGAGCATACACACCCCACTTCATTGGTATTAAAGAACACTCATTTATTTTAAAGCCTAAATCAAAATGTGAGAGTAAATTTTAATCCAATTTCTAATGGTGAGAAAAATAATAATACAAACATAGAAAAAAATGTAAAAGAGGTCTAAAATTATAGATTAGTGGTTTCAATTTTGTTCTTCAAACAATACAATATGTTACATACAAGTGATTAACCAAAAATCATAAAATAAATTATAAATTAGTACAAGACTAAACCAACAGATTCCTTATGATTTTCTATATATTTTTTAAATCATTTAAATTCGAGTTCATATGCAAAAATACAAGCATTTAAAATTGAAAATAAAGCATAATTTTGAGGAATTTTACCTAATTATAGGGGAAAATGTAAAAAATGACTTGACCCATAACATAAATCTTCAAACCAACTTTCTAACACCTATAAAATTCTGAAAATTCAATTAGTGGTTTAAAATTTATGATCATTTCCATAAAATAGGTCTATTATGAATCTCAAAAGATAAGGGGGGATCTCTTAGCCCCTTGGGCACTAACTCTTGGTCACCCAAGTAACCAAGGGCTTAGAGGAGGACATTGGATACTCAAGTTTGACCCTCACATGACCAAGTGGTATAAAATTATATGACCAAGGGATTGAGTTAGTAGTGCTCCTAGTCACTTGTTCATCAGGGACCATGGGCCTATAAAAGAAATTAAAAATAAAAATAAGTAAATTTAAAATTTAAAAAATCAAAGAATTTTTTCTATGCATATATTACACGTCACTATGTATATAGCCATGTATATACATGAAATTGTATATATACATAACACTAAATCTATCCCTATAAATAATGTGCATATTCCTATTTCAAACCCTTGTGTATATATAGTATTTATTATATATGTTAAATAAAAACCCTACAACCCTACGAATATATATTTGGCAATACCTGATATGTGTGTTTGTGTATATATATATATGTCAAGGCACAAACCCTCGTTTTCCTTATATATACTCCTAGTTATGTATATTCCCACTATATATCCACCCAATGTATATCCACTTTCTATATATACATTTATAAGGGAAAAATGATGTGTATATGTTAGAACCCTAGATTAGTTTGTACGACCATACAATTGTACATATTATTATGGTTGTACAAATTTTTGTATTAAAGAAATTTAGAGGCCCTAAAAAATTGTCAAATTTCATAGTGAAAAATACGATAAATTATATGTCAAAATTTGTCTCTCAACCTCTTTGAATGCAATCATGACATTTGTTTCTTGATACAAATCTCCTATAAAAAATTTACCCCTAAGACCACCTCAAAAAATTATTCACCTACAAGATTAGACTTATGAAAAATCACAAGTACAAGCATTAGACGTATAAGTTCATGTCAAGTTCAGAAAAATGTATTGCATGCAAATATAATAAACTAAAAAATACATCAAAATCAACTCAATTAAACACTCAAATTTTATCAATACAAACCTAAATTTGAGAATAATGTGAATATTTGCTCATTTTGGAATGTGGATGCTCAATTTTCCAGCATAACCTCAACATTCCATGAGTATGAAACTTAACAAAATATAGATGTGAAATTAATGCTTCTGAAATGATGAGAAATGGGTTTGATTTATAGATTTTTAAGAGAATCATATGAATGGATAGGATTCAACCTAGAATCACAAATTTGATCCATGATTTGAGGATTCAATGAGGTGAGGTGGTAGGCATGGGAGAGTTGCACATTATTCTAGTTTTCAATTAAAATAATTATTATTTCTCAACTCAAATTGATTGGGGAGATGACAAATTTGATTGATGAGTTAACTACCTACATGATGGAGTTGACTAATTGCATGAATGAGTAAAGTGGATTTTATTGAAGAGTGTGATTGGAAGTAAGTTTGAATGAACTGATTAGATTAGATAGTCAACTAGGTGTAGTGGATTTTAATAATTTAATAATTAATCAAATTAATTACTGGTGCACATGAGGTGAAAAGTAATATTAAATTAGTTTATTAATGGATAATATGTGAAATAAATAAATGGATAAATAAAATTCATAATTAAATTAATTAATTATATGGATAATAATTTATTAAATTGACGAGGGTGGGGCCCCTGGCTCGATTGGCTTAAGTATTATGTTGCGGGTAAGAGGTCACAAGTTCTAGCCTCCTCCATCCCTATGGTATCGAAGGGAATGTCACACTAGTACCACTGGTCATGTGAATTTTTTTACCAGGCACACTGCATTTTATAGGGGAGCTACCTGATTCCTATAGTCTAAAAAATATATTAAATTAACGAATAATGTTAGCCTAATTTTATCAAATAACTAGGACTTATTTAATTAAATGATTAGGCATTATGAGTACTAGGTGATGAACGGTGTTAGGGGTGCTAGGTGATGAATGAATGATAAGGCAATAGCATGTGTTAATAAATTATAATGAGACGATGATGGTAAAAGAAAATTTATTTAGGAGTCTATATTAGGAAAAAGGTGTCTTAACCTTAAAATTATAAAAGGTTACTATTTATAGTAAGTTTATATTTGAGACAATATGGATCAAATTTTCTCCCCAAAGCTACAAAACTACCAAATAACCATGTTGGTAAAATTTCAACCAAAGATCATGTCTCGATTTCAAGATATTAAAGTTTTCATTTATAAAGTTTCAAAGTCAAGTTTGAGGCATTTAGAGGCTATTTTTGGGCTTGAAAGTGGTCATAACTAGTGAAGCAAGTTATGAATTGGTAGATAACTTCATGATCTTTCCTATAGTTCAAAAGGTTCATCAATCAACCTCCTAGATCAAAAGTTATGGCCACTAAAAGTTGGGTCTCCCAAATTAGGAAATATGAAAAAGAAAAGTTGTAAGGGGGAGTTACACATGTTAGTGTGTGTTTTGACACATCGTAAGGCATATTTTATTGGAGTAAGTTGGGTACCACTTTTTGGGGTGGTCTTATCTCATGATTTTACAAACATTGTTTAAAGTTCATGTATTGTATCTCATATATATCAAGTGCTTAAGATGGAGGTTGTGTGTGAGAGACTTCTAGACATTGATTTGCCTTTAGATCTCTAGTTGGTAATACTCTTGTGAAATATTTCTTTGCAAGTATATTATAATTTTTTTAATTTTTTAATAATATATTGGCCAACTTTTAGAGTGGGGTTTTTCTCCCATAAGGGTTTTTCCCATGTAAATCATTGTGTTGTGGTATAAATGGTATTTATGTTATTTATGTTTAGTTTTGTAACTTTTATAATAATAATTAAAAAAATTGCATAACAATCCTCTAAATATTAGTGTAAGAAGTTGTTCTGCTACCTTAGCTTGCTTATAATCTACACATTCATAACATCAAAAAAGTAAAATTAGGCTTATATTCATACAACATAAAACGTGGTAGCTACTCAAGAGGCCTTGGAGCTAAATTTAGAGCTCTTATACGACATATAGTGACCTCTCTACTAGATTATTAGAATACAATAATAAACCCCTAAAGTGCATAAATTAATCTTTCTACTAAATATATAAGTGTAAGCATACATCATAATGAAGTAAACAAATTACTTGTTTTCAAATATATATTTTAACATTCTAGAGCTCTCAACTAGTCATTACCCTAAATTACACTTGATTGTGAACATATCTATTTACTATCTATACAAGTAATTATTTCAAGAAATACAAAATTATTTGAACTATATGTTATGACCCTAACCCTATAGTATGTATTGGGTTATAATTAATCATATTGTGGCTACCTTAACTCTCAAATAAGTTATATAATCATTATTATAATTGTATATAGGTATTTAGGTCATCCTAGGAGTTATAGTTAATTGTCTAAATCAGGCTAGTTGGCATCCAAGGCATAATTATAGTATATATAAGAGTTCTAGGTTAGTTACTATCAACATATTGAGTATTGAGTTATAATTGAAGAATACTGGAGGTATCACCCTTGAATTGGATTAGGAGGTTGCCCCCTTAGAGTGACATATTATCATAAAGAATTTTTAGTATATTTCCTATTATACTCTTCTATTTTTTAAGTTATTTCATTACAAGTGGTATCAAAGCATGATCTTGGCACCATGAAGGCAAGACAATTTTTTAATCTTGGAGATCATTTTGGGAGGTACGTATCTCTCTAATTTTGGTGAATATTTAAAAAAATAGGTTTTTTCAAGGATACATTGAAGCCAATACAATCCAAAATTTAGAGTAATTGGAGAAAATTACATGATTTATTATAAAATTAGGGTTTCCACCTTTTTATCTCATAAGGTTGGAATTTAGAAGAAAAGAAATTCCTAATTTATAAAGGGTTCAACAGTGGAACATTGATATATCTAAAATCCTCCTTTGAATGAAGTTAGAGTATATTTGAGTAATTTGTTACAAAATTAGGGTTTCCACGAAATTCACCCCTAAGTCTACAAATAAGTGAAATTCTTGTATTTTTTTTGTGAAGTTAGATCTTAACAACAAGATGTAGCAAAATAAGAATACGAACAAGAAAAATAAAACCGAGATAAGAAGAACAAGAAGTAGAAGCAAAAGAAAAAAACAAGAAGAAGAAGAGAGAGAAGAATAAAATGAAGATGAAGATTTTATGTAGAATCATCCACAATTAATTAAGCATTAAGGATAATACTTTTGTAAGCAAGAGGGAATTCTATGCCCCTAACCATATAATGTATGTTAGGTTATAGCTATTCATCTTGTGGATATCTTAACTCTTAAATAAGTTACATAATCATTATTATAATCATATACAAGTATTTATCTCATATTATGAGTTATAGTTAATCATCTAAGTTACCTTGGGTGACACTCAAGGAATAAGTATAGTATATATAAGAGGTATAGGTTAGTTATTATCATCATGTTGAGTATTGAGTTATTATTGAAGATTATTTGAGGTATCCCCCTCAAAGTGGCATGTTATCAAGAATTTGTAGCATATTACATATATTCTTCTTGTTTTGTAGGTTATTTCATTACATTGTAATTATACAAGGTAATATTGCAAATTACTTATCTAGATTACCTTTAACTCTATTGGCACAAAAGATAGTTCATTTTAATGTAACTGTTGACATTTTTTGTGTACCTTGACTAAATAATCATTGGAAAGAGCTAAAAGAGGTTTCATAAATTTAAAAGCACCAAATAGGAGGAGGAAAAGAAGATTAACTACATTCAGTGCCAAGAATATTGGGGTCTTCATTTTTAACAAAGTTGTCAAAAATCTTGAAAATTCCAAAAAAATTATCCAAAAATTTGTAGTTCATGCATTTTTAGGGGGAAGTTGAAGGAATTTTTTTTTCTTAACTAAGTTGAGCCTTTCTAGGGTTTGGTTATCTCTTGTCTTGAATGACCACATTGAAGAATAATAACAAATATTGTAGGGCATGTTGCATGAAGGAATAAAGATTTCAAGGGATTGTAATAGGTCATTCACATACACCCAAGTGTTTCCAAAATGAAACTCTAAATGGTTGATCTCTACATTCTACATATTGTTTGTTTTTTCAAGGAGATCTTGATAAATAAGCACAAACCCTTATAAATGTTCTATTTGAAAAAAATAGTTACAACATGAATAGGTCTTTGTTTTTGTTTATGAACTTCTTCATTTTGTTTTAAAGGGCCTTCTACATCTTATTCTTTTGTGTTATTTCACATATAATATAGAATATTAGAGTCTTGCCTATAAGGGAAATGCTTTTATGGGATCGTAAATGGGAGAGTTGTAACATGGAGAAAAAAATGGTGAATATTGAGGCTTATTATGTAAAAGCTACACAGAGTGGATTTGATGAGATTGTGCACTATATTGAGTATAGTGGAGGTTTCAAATAGAATGAGTATGAGAAATTTGTGTAGCCTCATGATCATTATGCTAGATTTTTTAACAGAATGATGATCAATTTGTTGAATGCATGATATTATCATAAAGAGCATAGAATTCCCAATAAGGAAAGTACATGACATATGCAAGGAAAAGGGTAGTATGAAGACCCCTATAGTAGTTCTCTTAAGGGTTTGTCTTAGAAACTACCTTCACATCTCACAAATATGTAGAGGTTTGTATGTGAAATGACTTTGCAAGAGCAGGGGTACTTAAAAGATATGGCTACTCTATGAGTAGAATGAGGTATCATGACATGGTATTACAAATCAATTAATGACAAAAGAGTAAAACAAAATGAAGGAAAGTCATGAGATCATGAGACCTGAATGAATTCATCAAGACTAGAAGATAGTGCTAGCAAAAGAAGACAATCTTATGAACTAGAGAAGACTACAATCCTATTAACCAAATGATAGTGCTAAGAACCTATAGGACATAATTTCATGAAGTTTGTATAATTATGAATACCAGAACAATGTTGTGCCTCCTAGAAATTCACCTTGCAACATGAAACCAAAAGAAAATGTTCCATGAGCCTTCATTAGATAAGGGGACAATCTTGTTAGGATGTTTAAAACAAGAATATATCATACTTGAGGATGACGATCCTTATGAATTCACAACCAAAGGACATTTTAGGGAAAAAGTTTAGAATATAATAGAGACCAAATTGTCAAAGGGTGGTGCTAGAGATTGTGACAAGGGGAATCCTAATGCAAGGTTTTATTAACAAAAATAATAATGGTTGAATCCATAATAATGTAAAGAAAATTTTGGGTTAAAGCAAAGAGTATAACAAGAATCTTATTCATGGTGGTCCACCTACACAAAGGCATACCACTAGAATTCATATAAAATAGAGGGGGAGTGTCCTTGCAAGGGACAATGTTATATCAAAAGATGGATTGAATACTTGATCATAGTATACAATACCAAAGAGACAATTACTATAAATTCACTAACATCTATCCAACCAATCCATCATGTTCTTATTTCACATCCTACAAAGGAGGTGGCTAAATTCTTGAATTTGAAGAATTCATATTTTGATAGAAAGGTCCAAGTTCTCTTTGAGCACAATAAAGATGTGAATGTTATGGTTGCAAGGGTTATTAGATTGTAAACACCATATTTGCTTCAATATATGAGATGCCACTATTACTATTTAGGTTTATTAGCACAAAACATGGAGATCCATAATTGGAGGAATTAGAAAAATTTCTAGAAATTTGGAAATTTCATAACAAAACATTCATGATGAGATGCAAGAAGGTTGTACTATTATTTCATCATTTGATCCTAAATTATGGGTCATTAAATGCTAAAATGGATGGTTAAGTAGATCTAAAAGCATGTGATAGAAATGGTATGTGTTTAAGATTGCTTGTTTAGATAAAATCATCCCCTACCAATATTACCCAACCAAGGTTATTTGTATATGTCCTTACATAGAATTCATGAACAAAACTGGGCAACATCTCTTTATCAAGTTAAATGAGAATGATCAACCAAAAACTCTACATCCATCAGACTATAGAGTAGCATACTACACTATTGATACCAAGGAACCATAGAGGCTATGGGTTCAATTAGAGGCATAGTCCTCATAAAGCACATTACAGTTAGAAAAAAAATGTGATAGAGCTTAACACAGAGGTTATTTTGAGGTGAGAAGAAAGGTCCTCAAGACATCATAGAAAAGCCATGCTTTTTGGTGCATAAAAGACATAGTGGTAAGAGGACAATGTTGTTAATGTATAGAGAGGTAAAATCCTATGGTGGTAGTACTAAAATGGATAGTCATATGATACCTTGTAGGCCTTAAAGGATAGTCATAAACAATGCATATTCCATCATGAATAATGCATAGTACAATGAGTAAGTGTGTGAAATATGATAAGTCTTGTGACTCACAAATAATGCATAATCTATCACAGTCATCAATAATAGACTAGGGGTTGAGGATTACAATCTCTAGCCATGATACTAAAACAAAGTGACAAATCAAATGTGACAATCTCCTTTAAATCATAGTGAAAGGGTTGTCCCAAATGATAGTCCCTTAGAGGATAGTCTATAGAAAAGATAGCTTTGAAAGATAAAAGGTTTCAAAACATAGTCCATATAGGAAAATCGATAAATGTCAAAGGATCCTATATTCATAGTTGCAAGGGGAAAAATAAAGATGAGTGAATAATAGACAGTCTATTAAAGGATTTTCAAAATAAAGGGAAACAAAGGATTCAATGATCAAGTAAGTAGAGCTCCATGAAAATTTTGAAATGGTAGTGGGATAATGTCTTTAGAAGGTGAACACAAGGTACCATGAAAATCCATAGAGCTTGTCAAGAGGTAGTGAAAGAAGCCTATGGTAATAGTCCTCTTATGAAGGCAGCCATCAATATGCAAGTGAATAGTTTTTGGCATGTCTGATGGGACTGAAAGTTAGTTTTCAGTTCAATACAATATTCATTAAATTATTGTTTTGTTATGTACAATAGTGTTTTCAGCCTTTAAGAGGTGTTATAATACATACCTAGCAACTCTAGAGCTCTAGTTTTGAAGGAATCAATAAAAAAGTGAATGAGAAGGATACAAACTAGAGGTAGTTCAGAACCATTCTCTTACTTGTAGATATCTCCACCTAGAAGAAGTAGAATAGTCAAAAAGAGTGCAAGACCATCAGTGAGAGAGCTTTCTATACCCCCTCTTGGTATGCCTTTTTAACATATTTTCATCAATTTGACTCCTTTGGTTTCTATGAATGCACCTAGGAATCAATTGCTTGTGCCTTTTAATGGAGGTATTCCACTTAACTTGCACCAACATGATGATGTCCTTATGGTTGAATTAAAGAGTTTTCCATTCTTTAATGGATAAAATCAAACTACTCCTATTAAACACATCAAAGATGTGGCTTTACTATGTGTAGTCCATAATATTACGATAGAGAATGTTGCTATTAGACTCCTAGTTGCCTCATTGAGGGGTAAGGCATTACAATGGTTTAGGGGCTTGGCAATGAACTCCATCAGCACATGGGATCAATTGGGTGACATTTTCTGTAGGTATTTTGAATACAAATTAGACCACCTTTCACTAGTAGAGCAACTTACCATTATGAAGAGAGCTCCAAATGAGCATATGAGACATTTCAACTTCTATTTCTAGAAGAAATGGGATAGGATTCCTCAAATGATGAGGCCTTCAACTTAATATAATTTTTTGTATTATCTAAGGGCTCTAAATAGTAATATATATCATGATAAAATTCATGGGTGGGAGAACCCTCCCAAATGCATACAAAATTACTAAAGGGCAGAAAATAGCCTTATATAGGTTGGTAAGATTGCACCAAGACCCCCAATGCAATTTTTTCTCAAGGTGCAACCACATATACCCCTGTAAATACCTCTTATAGTTTTTGTACCTATTCTACTAGCTTTAAATTACCAAGCATCTACCCAAGAAAAAATTGTTTTAGTCCAATCTTAGGAGCTCCAAGAGATAAAGGGTTTATTACAAACCTTTAGCAATGAGCTATTAAATATTAAGCAACAAAATCAAAATTTTATATCTTAACAATCTCCTTATTAAATCCCACATTAGCCCAATCAGCCTAATACGCCTCCCTCCCAAGCTAATCCTCAAGGTCAAAGGAGAAATTTCAATGCTAGACCATATCAACCTCACAATCAAAATGTTGCCGACACTTCTAGAGAACTTGTACCAGTCCAAAATAACATGGTACAAGATTAAAAAAATGGTGATTTCCATGCAATCAGCCCCATAATTAGGCCACATGCTCCAATGTAATGCTAAATTAGGCCCTTATGGTACAAAATAAAAAAAAAATTCAATAAGATGTGGCATAATAAACTCATGAACAATAGAGCCCTCATCCTAAGCATAGTCACCATGAGGTTACTCTCATGAATTGGCAAGGTGAAGAGTTGTGTGGGGTAAACCATCTACAAGGAAAAAATCAGTTTTCCCACTCTATAGAAGCTAATAAAAGAGCTAAAAAGAGGGATGTTGACATGGGGCAATAAGCTAATAAGGGGGAAAATAAAGCTCCTACAAGTCACCAAGGTGTTTTTTGTCCATCATCTTCTCAAAATGTTTAAATTCTACCGAGGTCAAGCTATAGAAAGCAAAGATCGTCCAAGAGCCCAACCACAACCATTGCAAACAAAAGGAGATTTTTTTCTTAAAAGAAATCAAAAGGTTAGTACAATACCATTTAGTATTTTGGAGAAGATGAAGAAATAAAATGTTAGGATTGAAATGTGGGATTCTTTATCACTCCCTCATCAAAAAATATTTGTTATAAAAATCTTTGTCTAATATCACCTTGTCAAATGAAACTTCAAAATAAATACCTAAAGTTGTACTTGCTAATGATCCTCATGTCAAGGGTGAACAACAGGTCAAAGATATCAAACCATCTCCATTTTATGTGTCTTTGATCATTTTCCAACACATTTTCCATAGTTGTATGATTGAATTAGGAGCAAGTAGCTTAGTGACGCCTAAACAAATAGTGGATAAGCTTGGATTGTCATATGGGCCTCTTACCATTGGAGTAGTCCAGTGGGGTGGGACAACCATAAACACAGTTTGGATAATAAAATAATTGAGTCTTACTTTACATGCTTTCCCAAACTTCTCCATACCACAAGATATACATGTCATCGATTTACCGCCATATTTTCCATATGTCTTCCTAGAGACTTCACTACAAAATTAGGGGGCTACTTATCTTTTGATTAGTCACACTTAATTTTTAGGACAAGGTATGCCACTAGGGTGATTGTACAATCAGAAGCTATAGAAAAGGACCATATAAAACCATACATTCCTAGCATTGTCAATGCAAATTTTACCATTCATGAACAAGAGGGACAACTTGTTGCCCAATAACTCAACACTCCTATAGAAGACATGAGAATTGTGAAACTAACCCATTCAAGCACATGGAAGAAGTAGGGTTGGGAATTTATATTATTCATGAACAAGACCTTGTTGTCCCTAACCTTTTAAAAGATGAGAAACAACAATGTGAATAGTAGCCTAATGGACTTTGGTAGCTATAATTTGATGGTTCAAGAAGAAAAAAAGGTGTTGGTGGAGATTCTATGCTCATTTATCCTCAAGGTGAGAGGTATTATGCAATATTTATATTTTGTTTTAGTTTTACTAACAACACTGCTAAGTATGAAGCTCCCATTCATGGCTTGGAATGGATAAGAACAAGAGGTATTGGTTGCTTGCAAGTGTTGGGGGACAACAAATTGATTGTAAATAAAGTGAGAGGTATTCATGTGACTAAGAATGATTTACTCAAGTCATATAAGTATAGATTTTGGGATGTGCTTGAAGAATCTAATGCCTTTAATCTATTGTCCATACCAAGAAATCATAATAAGCATGTTGACAAGTTAGCTACTATAGGTGTTGAGTATGACATTCCAAAAGAAATAAAAAAATACCAAGGTATAGTAGTATGTAAAGGTGGTTGTAAGGCCATCAATCCTTGATAATGAGGTGCATTGGCAAGTTTTTGACAGTGAAAAATAAAGTTTTAATTTTTTGATTGAAGAAGTTGAGTTCACAATTAGTAACCGAAAAAAGTTACAACAAAATTTTGGTGATTAGGTTCTACAACAGAAGTCAAAATAATTTCCAAAGGGGTTAGTGACCTTGGATTCCATTTTCAACATGGATGATCAAGTAAGAAAAGAAAAGAAAAGTCCAACATGTTGGTTAAGGAAGAACATTACAAATCCATTGAAATCTTCAAAGGTAAACTTCTCAAACTTGACAAGGTATGTACCAAGAAAGAAAGACATGATTTCATTTTGCTTTGCCAATTGTATGATGAATTTTTTTCTTGGGAGTACCATGATTTAAAAGGATTTAACTTTGAGTTAGTACAATATACCATTGAGCTATAACCAAATGCAAAAATAGTGAGGCAAACACAAAGACCTTTGAACCCAATGCTTGAACACCTCATGAAAAAGGAATTAAGAAAGATGATAGAAGGTAGTATTATTTTACCTATTAAACACACATAATGGGTCTCTAACTTAGTACTTGTGAGGAAAAAGAATGGATAAATCAGATTATGTGTAGAATTTAGCAACTTAAATAGAGCTTCACTTAAGGACCATTATATGTTGCCTTATATAGAGAAAATATTACAAGTTGCATCAAGTTTAGAGAGGTTCTCTTTGCTGGATGGATTTGCGGGCTATAACCAAATCTTGGTTAAAGAAGAAGATCAATTCAAAATAGCTTTTACCACCAAATGGGGTACCATGGCACATAAGAAAATGCCTTTTGGATTGTCTAATGTTGGGGAAACTTTTCAAAGGGACATGAATATGGTTTTTCAAGGCCTCATGAACAAGATTATTCTTTTATACCTAGATGATATCACTATTTTTCAAAGGATGAAAAGGAACACTTCATCCATCTAAGGAAGATTTTTGATAGGTGTAGGGAATATGGTGTATCCCTCAATCCAAATAAATGCATCTTTTTTATTTATGAAGGTAAGTTTCTTTGTTATGTGGTTTTCAAACATGGTACTACAATTGATTCTGAAAGGATGAGTGCTATCTTAGCTTTACCTTTACCAGATCATAAAAAGGGTTTGCAAAGTTTCATAGGAAGGATAAATTTCATTAGAAGTTTTATACCATATATTGCTTATTTTTTAAATCTGGTAATAGCAATGTTAAAGAAAAGTGTGATTTTAAAATGGACCAAGGAAGGAAACAATCATAAAAGAAGCATTAGAAACACCATATCCCTCTTGAATCCTAGTTTTTATAAATATTTTACTTTGTATTCTTATAAAAATCTTGATACAATCTCAACTATGTTAGTGCAAAAAAAATGAAGGTTTGTAGTAGCCAATAACCTTCTTTAGCAAAGGCTTGGAAGAGTATGAGAAAGTATAGTTTTTTTTAAAACATGTTATTCAAAGCCTAAATAAATTTAGGCATTTGGTTAATCATCCTAGTGTCAAGGAATTTCTTTTGAGCAAATATTTGAATGAAAAGAGGGTAGGTTGGATTACCAAGGTTATGGAGTATGATGTAGAAATTAGGATAGCTAAGTTGGT
This sequence comes from Sequoia sempervirens, assembly GCA_007258455.2. Classification (NCBI taxonomy): domain Eukaryota; kingdom Viridiplantae; phylum Streptophyta; class Pinopsida; order Cupressales; family Cupressaceae; genus Sequoia; species Sequoia sempervirens. The sequence goes on along the minus strand of VDFB02323086.1, from coordinate 361,843 downwards.
AAGAGAGAAAGGCTTGTGTGAAAAAAAAGTTGGTGATGCATATAATAACAAAGAAGAGGTTAAAGAGGTTGTCCTAGCTATTTAGGATGACTCCCAAATAACTGCACACAATTCTCCTCTAAGATGGGTGTAAAATATGACTCTTTTTCTCCAAACAAGTGAGTGTTTGCAAGGAATGGATAGGGCTAAAATAAATTAGTTTGCAATATATTTCATATGTATTCTTCAATTACATGCTTTTCAAGAAGGATTTCAATGGTATGTTGCTTAGATGTATTGATATTTCCCAAATTGACAAAGTTCTTGAATAATTTAATGATGGAGTGGTTAGTGGATACTTTGCACCTAGAACAACAACCCTAAAGATAATGAGGTCAGACTATTATTGACCTATTTTATTCAAGGATGCACATGCATGGGTAAAGAATAGTAAAAAATGTATATTTTTCTCAAGTAAGGAGAAGTTAATAGCTCTACCCTTGTATCCTATTCAATTTGAACAACCTTTCATGTGCTGGGGTATTAACTTTATTAGAGCCACCGATACACATTTTAGTGTAGTTTACAAGCAGGTTCTCACTATCACTAATTATTTTACCAAGTGGACTGAAGTTATATCATTGAAAGAGGATAATGAGAGTGTTGTGCTAAAACTTTATGAATATTTCTTGACAAGGTTTGGTGTTTTTTATTCCATTATTTCTGATAATTCCTTGGATTTTGTGGGTATAAATTTAAGTGAATGGGCTATAAAGAATGACATATTTTTAACACATCTTCAAACTATTACCCTCAAGCAAATGGACTGGCTGAGTCCAAAAACAAAAATTTGATTAAGTTCATCAAGATAACCATTGAAGATAATCAGATGGCATGGCATACAAAATTAAAATCAGCTCTATGGGTTGATAGGACCCCTAAAATGTCAATTGGAAACTCCCAATACATGTTGGTTTATCGTAAAGAGAAAATATTACCTATCTCACTTGAAATTACAACTATTGACTTGGTCAAACAACTTGAAATGTTAGAAGAGGAACCAATGGTAATAAGGTTACACAACTGGCTAAGTTGGAAGAAGTTAGAAACCAAGCCATGAAAACAATGGAGATGCACCAAATATAGGTAAAAAGATATTTTGACAAGAGTGTAGCTCTTATATTCTTCAAAGAAGGTGATGTAGTCCTCAAGTGGGATGAATTGAAGAGGAGGTCTAGGAAACATTCCAAGTTTGATTCCTTTTGGAGTGGACCTTATAAATTTTTGAGTGCAAATAGGATAACACTTTCTAGCTCTCTAAGCTAGATGGAGAAGAAATACCAATCCCAATCAATGGGATTCACTCAATGTAGTGCCCCTCATTTTGTTCTCTATTAGACTGACAGTTGTTTTGTTTTGGATTGAGACATTATGGTACTTCACTTGATGTTGGACTCACTGTTACAATGATAGTTGATGATACTTCTATTACTAGTGTTTTATGCTTATGTTATGACTAGTATATGGGCTTAATTGATTATGTGGATTAATATTATTATGAGCATTACACGATTATTTGGTGATTGTTCTTATCTTGTTGTTAAGCAACTGATTGTTATGCATTGATGTGGTTACGTTTCTAATGTGTTTTGGTGAAGGGGAACAGTGTCGCATCACTCACTTGTGAGTGCCCTGCAATGTTGTGATTTTCCTTTCACGGTGTGCCTGACTGTATGATTATGTATATGCTCGGTTATGTTGTTTGTTGCAGGTTGTAGGTACTAGGCATCGACTCCACCTGAATTGATAGGTCTGAGCGTGCCTCAAAACCCAATGGAAATTTATGAACGGAGGTAACACTTGGTCCCCTGTTTTAGCCATCATCCTTGAAGAGGATGAGTATCCGATTTTCACACCCTATCAATGTTGTTTGTATGGTGGGTTTGGTTCATCTATGTTGTTTGTGGCTTGCTTTTCGACCTCGATTTGTGGTCAGGTATTGTTTGGCATTTAGTCCATTTGATTAAATTTGGTTGGTAAATGTTTCTGATTAAATTACTGCATTAAAATAAAGTTATTAAAGTTAAAAAGGTAATATGACAATTAAAAATAAATGCTTTTATATAATTAGAGGTTATGATAAAATAAAATTACAATGTGAAGTTGAAGTTAATAAATAAAAATATTAAAAGTTGATTATTAAGTTAAATAAATAAGAATATGTTTTTAAAATATATATATATAGATAACTATGGTGGATAATGAAAAAGTAATAAAATGATTATATAAAAGATTGGCATGCAGCAATTCGAACAGTTATCAAGAATTGGTTACTTGTAATTAAAAGGGGGATTTTGAATTAATATCTTGAAAAATAATCTTGTTTTGTTTTCGGTGAATATTTTATTGTTTTGGGAGACTTTCATCTAGTTTTGGAGATTTTGGAATTGGGATTCTGTAGAGATTGTTTGGGGTTTTGAAAAGTTTTGGAGCTGCAAGCTAGGATTGGGAGCTCAACAGCGAATCTCCAACCCTGTCAAGCAAATTGGATTCAAGTTCCATTACTTTCTGAATTTTACTCTATCTTTGAAACAAATGCTTGAATTTGTATACTATTTGGAAACAAAACAAATCTTGTTTATTTATCTTCAAATTGAAGTAATTAATTAATGCAATTGTTGAAGGTTTTTAAAAGCCCTTTGCTGCAATTTGATTTGTGCATTTTCTGTAGCTCCTTGCAGCTGTGAACCCCATTTTTTTGTGTATTTTGTTTATTTTATTATTTCTCTAAGCTTCCAAAATTTGATTGCTTACCCAACAGAGCAATGTGACTACAATATTTGTCAATCTTTTATGCTTTATCTTGGCATATGTCTCTGTTTTATTCATCACTGCCCTAGAAATTGTGCTCTCAACCTGTAGCCTTTCGATTTCGTATACTGGGTTATTGGTTTATCTCCATTGCTTTCTGCGAAATTCTTAGCCTCATAATCATTTGTTTTGGTACTACAACTCATTGCTTATTGTGGTGAAAACTTCTAAAAGATGTTGATATTACATGGCGCCATCCCAACCATGGTTGGTGGTCGAGCGCCTCCTTCTCTCCCTAGCGCCATGCCGCCATGGCGGGCTTCAAGGTTTAGACTGTATAATCTTTGGATTTCGCTTAAGGCAATTTTCACTCACAATACCTACCTTGAAAACTACTTGAGTCGAATTCCATTATGTGGTGTCAATTTTATATATATATATATATATATATATAATAGGTAATGATTTTTTATTCCTTATATGGTGATATCCTTGGCAACTGATGTCTGAGTTGCATGGTATACACCTTATCAATGGCATTCGATGTTGCCACTTTACATTTGGTGATCGATTATGTTCATTGCATCCCTCCCCTACGTATTGTATATCTCACGATTATGCATGTTTGAGTATCATTTCGAATAGCATACTACATGCTTTGTATGTGCTACTTTGCAATGCGTATTTACTTCTTTTATTGGATGAATATAAATTAAGTTGGTGTCTGATTATATCCGTACATAAGTATATATATACATGCATATGCATATATATATATATATATGTGTGTGTTTTGTATGGTTGCCATAATATAATCTAGGATATTGTAATGTAATGTAATCAACATGCAATAATAATATATATACATCTATATATATATATATATATACATGTATATATTATGATTATCGTAAAAGTATATTTTTGTGTATAATAAATAATTGATTATATTGGTTAAGTGCATTGGGAAATTATATAGAGAAAATTAAGTTACTTATAATTTGATAATTGATGGATTTGATTAAATAAGTGAATTAGATTACCCTTCCTATATAACGAATGTTGATTTCTTTTATAAATATTTGAGAGTTGAATTTTAAATTCACCATGTGATTTATTGTTGAGAATAGTTGTTATTGTGGTAAATGGGTCAATAAGTGAAATAGTGGCTAAGTTAACGAATATCATGGGATGTGGAAATATTGTATTTCATGGACGTATTGTTGTTTGATCACTTGTTTTGAATATTGTGTTTGATGTTTGGTCTTGGAGTGATTTTAGAAATTGTTTTAAGTGGGAGCCATTGTGCTAGATGTTAATGTTGAATTCTAGAGGCTAGGAGGAGGTATTTTGTATATGTGGTTCTTTTGATGGTTTTACTTTGCAAGTGGTTGGGAAATGTTATGTGTTGCACTAATTCTTATGATTATGTTATGAGTGTAAAAGGGTCTATGCCTTGCACAGTGTTTGGAGTCATATGATTATGTTTAGTGTGCAAGATGGTATATTCCTTGCTTGATTGTGTATGGTTACTAGCTGCATGTAGGGAGAGTGGCTCTCAATGGGGGTCGAAACTCAAAGTGGTGTCCAAGGTAACCCATTTGAGATTTTCTCAATCCAGTGATAACCTAAAGTGAATTAGGGGGAAGGGTAGCTCTCATATTAAACAAGATAATTGGATGCCTCACCCATGCTTGTAGTGCTCGTTTAGGCTAAGGATGGGTTGAGAAGGCCTGGTTGGAAAGATTAACATCCTTGTCCTCATGAAAGGAATGTTGGTTCCGCATGTGTCACCCTATGGAGCCAGCGTCTAGTGAGAGATTTTCAGGGTAACCATAGATGGGGGCCGACGTCTAGTGAGAGACTGTCTGGGTAACCCATGCTAGGACCATGCGATGACACTCTGCCCTTTTGTAGTCTAGTATTCCCTAGTTATGTTATCCCCTTCTATTGTGTGTATGCCTCTGGAAGCGATGTGTGTGTCTATGTGGTGTTAATGTTGTTGTAGTGTTGTGTTGGAGCCATGTTTAGCCTTGTTATGTTAGCTTGTGGTCTCCTTGACTATTTTTTGTAGTGGGACCTTGTGTTATCTCCTAGCACGGGGGGTGGACCTCAGGGTTCCACATGGTCGGGAGGTTGGTTCTTTTTCCTCCATTAGGTGCCCTTGTTGCTTGTCCGTGTGTGTCAAAACTACTCATGTTGTTGTGGACTAAAGTACCTATACCAATTCATGTGGATTATCTTTTATGTAACTGTATTGGGTTGTATAACAATGTACCTCCTATTGTAATTCAGATGTATATTCTTCCCAATTGATCTCAGGGAAGCATTTTTGTAAACCTTGTAATAATGTAACAGATAGTAATGAACTCTTTTATAATGGAAATGTTAAGTGATGTATTTTACTTATGATAGTTAATTGAAATGATCTTGGATGTTATTTATTTGATGAATTGTTATGGAAATTCAGATTGGTTGATAATTTAATGTGATGGATTAAATGAACTCTTTGTTGTTAGATAAATTATGTTAATAACATTACTTATAATTTGATAATTGACGGATTTGATTAAATAAGTGTATTAGATTACCCTTTCCTATATAGCGAATGTCGATTTCTTTATAAATATTTGAGAGTTGAATTTTAAATTCACCATGTGATTTTTTGTTGAGAATAGTTGTTATTGTGGTAAATGGGTCAATAAGTGAAATAGTGGCTAAGTTAATGAATATCATGGGATGTAGAAATATTGTATTTCATGGACGTATTGTTGTTTGATCACTTGTTTTGAATATTGTGTTTGATGTTTGGTCTTGGAGTGATTTTGGAAATTATTTTAAGTGGGATCCATTGTGCCAGATGTTAATGTTGACTTCCAGAGGCTAAGAGGAGGTATTTTGTATATGTGGTTCTTTTGATGGTTTTACTTTGCAAGTGGTTGGGCAATGTTATGTGTTGCACTAATTCTTATTATTATGTTATGAGTGCAAGAGGGTATATGCCTTGCATGGTGTTTGGAGTCATATGATTATGTTTAGTGTGCAAGACGATATATTCCTTGATTTATTTTGTAGGGTTACTAGTTGCAAGTAGGGAGAGTGGCTCTCAATGGGGGCTGGAACCCAAAGTGGTGTCCATGGTAACCCATCTGAGAGTTTCTTAATCTAGTGATAACCTAAAGTGAATTAGGGGGAAGGGTAGATCTCACATTAAAAAAGATAATTGGATGCCTCACCCATGCCTATAGTGCTTGTTTAGGCTAAGGATGGGTTGAGAAGGCCTAGTTGGCAAGATCAACTTCCTTTTCCTTGCAAAAGGAATGTTGGTTCCGCATGTGTCACCCTATGGGGTCGGCGCCTAGTGAGAGACTGTCAGGGTAACCATAGATGGGGGTCAGCGTCTAGTGAGAGACTGTCTGGGTAACCCATGCCAGGACCATGCGATGACACTCTTCCCTTTTGCAGTCTAGCATTCCATAGTTATGTTATCCCCTTATGTTGTGTGTATGCCTCTGGAAGCGATGTGTGTGTCTATGTGATGTTAATGTTGTTGCAGTGTCATGTTGGAGTCATGTTTAGCCTTGTTATGTTAGCTTGCGGTCTCCTTGGTTGTTTGTTGTAGTGGGACCTTGTGTTATCTCCTAGCATGGGGGGTGAACCGTAGGGTTCCACATGGTCATGAGGTTGGTTTTTTTTCCTCCATTGGGTGCCCTTGCTACTTGTTTGTGTGTGTGGTGACTGCTCATGTTGTTGTGGACTAAAGTACCTGTACTAGTTCGTGTGGATTATCTTTTATGTAACTATATTGGGTTGTATAACAATGTACCTCCTATTGTAATTCAGATATGTATTCTTCCCAATTGATCTTAGGGAAGCATTGTTGTAAACCTTGTAATGTTGTAACAGATAGTAATGAACTCTCTTATAATGGAAATGTTAAGTGATGTATTTTACTTATGATAGTTAATTGAAATGATCTTGGATGTTATTTATTTGATGAATTGTTATGGAAATTCAGATTGGTTGATCATTTAATGTGATGGATTAAATGAACTCTTTTTTGTTAGATAAATTATGTTAATAACATAACTATTGTTAGCCTAGTTAATGGATATATTAGTAGCGTATTCATGGAACCTTAGAGGACTTAGGCTATCTTATGTTATGCAATCTATTGTGTATTTCATTTTTAAAAAAAATTATTCCATTTTAAAGTCTTGTAGTATGTTGTTCTCTGGCGTTCCATGGCAGGGCGTTACACTCAAACATTTTTTTTGAGGTATGGATCAGTCCTTTGTATATATTAGGATAGTTTGCACAAATTTTTTAGGTGTCTTTCCTCTAAGTGTTGATGCATAGTTTGTGTTTCCATTAGGGGATTGCAAGTTTTAGTTTTATTTAGGTGTTTAGTTAGTAGTTTGAAGGTCTTAAAAACTAGTAGCCAAGTCTAGTTTTGAGTTTTTTACAAGTCTCCTTGACTCTTTTATCTAAAAAATGGTCTAAGGTAGCTAGACCTTTAAGTTTTAGTAGGAAAAACACCCTCAGAGGTCGTCAAAGATGTTGAAATTTTTTGCATACCTTGACTAAATAGTCACTGGAAAGAGTTAAAATAGGAAGAGGAAAATAAGATTGACTATGTTCAATTCCAAGAAGAGAGGGGTCTTCAGTTTTAATAAAAAAATTTAAAAATCTTTGAAATTCCAAAAAAAAAATCCAAAAAGTTATGTGCGCTTTTAGAGGGAAATTGAAGGAAAGTTTTTTTTCTTAACTAAGTTGAGCCTTTCTAGGGTTGGTTATCTCTTGTCTTGAATGATCACATTGAAGAATAATAATAGAGATTGTAGGTCACGTTGCATGAAGGAAGATATATTTCAATGGATTGTAACAAGTCATTCCCATGCACCCAGGTGTTTCCAAAATGAAACTCTACATGGTTGATCTCTACATTCTACAGGTATGTTTTTTTCAAGGAGATCTTGACAAATAAGAAAAAACCCTTATAAATTTTCTAAGAAAAGAGTAGCAACATAGGTAGGTTTTTATTTTTGTTTAAGAATGTCTTCATTTTGTTTTAAAGGGCCTTCCAACCTTATTCTAGTCACCCATACATCTTATTCTTCTATGCTAATTCGCATATAATATGGAAGATTATAGTCTTTCTTATAAGGGAAATGCTTATAGGGGACTATAAATGGGAGAGTTGTGACATGGAGAAGAAAAATGGTGAATATTGAGAATTGTTATGTAAAATTTGCACAAAGTGGATTTGATGAGACTATGCACTATATTGAGTATGGTGAAGGTTTAGAACAAAATGAGTATTATAATTTTTTGTAGCCTCATGATCACTATGTTGGAGTTTTTGAGCACAATGATGATTAATCTATTGAATGAATGACAATATCATATAAATCATATCATTCCTAATAAGGAAAATACATGACATATGCAAGGAAAAGGGTGGTATGAAGACCCATGTGGAAGTCCTCTTAATGGTTTGTCTCAGGTACCTTCACATCTCACAAATTTGTAGAGGTTTGTATTTGAAATGACTTTACAAGAGCAGGTATAAGTTAGAAGATATGGCTCCTATATGAGTAGAATGAAGTATCATGGCATGGTATTACAAAGCACTTGATAACAAAAGAATAAAACAAGATGAAGGAAAGTCATGAGATAATGAGACCTGAATAAATGCATAAAGACTAGAAGATAGTGCTAGAAGAATAAGACAATCATGTGAACTAGAGAAGAGTACAGTTCAGTTGACTAAATGATAGTGCTAAGAACCTATGGGATAGACTTTCATGAATTATGTATAGTCATGAATACAAGGACAATGTTGTGCCTCTTAGAACTTCACTTAGCAACATGAATCCAAAATATGAAGTTCCATGAGACTTCATGAGCTAAGAGGACAATCTTGTTAGGAGATTTAAAATAATAATATATCATAATTGAGGATGAAAATCCTTATGAATGCACATCCAAAGGAAAAATTAGGGAAAAATTTAGAATGCAAGAGATACCAAATTGTCAAAGGGAAGTGATAAAGATTGTGACAAGGGGAATTCCAATGCAAGGATTTATTAACAATAACAACGGTTGACTCCATAATAATGTAAAGAATTTTTTGGGTTAAAGCACAAAGTATAACAAGGATCTTATTCATGGTGGGCAACCTACATAGAGGCTTACCACTAGAATTCATATAAAATAGAGGGGGAGTGTCCTTGCAAGGGATAGTGTTATATCAAAAGATATCTTGAAGACTTGATCACAATATACAATACTAAAGAAAAATGACTACAAAGTTACTCGCATATAGCCATGTTGTGCAGATATGTAGAAACTTCTTTATTTTTATCTTTATTCAAGAGGGATGACAACCAATCCATCATGTTGTTCTTATTTCACATCCTATAGAGGAGGTGGCTCAATTCTCAACTTTTGAAAAATTCACATTTTGATAGGAAGGTCCAAGTTCTCTTTGAACATAATAGAGATGGGAAGGCTATGGTTGCAAGGGTTCTTAGATTGTACACACCATACCTGGATTCAATCTATGAGACACCCCCATTACAATTTAGGTTTATTAGCACAAAAAAAATAGGGAGATCCATAATTGGAGGAATTGGAAAAAGTTCTAGAAATTTGGAAATTTCAGAACAAATCATTCATGACAAGATGCAAGAAATCTAAACTATTATTTCACCATTTGATCCTAAATTTATGGGTCATTAAATGTTGAAATGTATGGTTCAGTAGATCTAAAATCATGTGATGGAAATGGTTTATGTTTAATATTGCTTGTTTCAACAAAATCATGTCCCTACCAATATACTCCAACCAAGGTTATTGTATATGTCCTTACATGGAGTTCATGAATAGAACTAGGCATCATCTCTTTATTAAGTTGAATGAGAATGATCAACCAAAAAAATTTCATACATCATACTGCAAAGTAGCATATTGCACTATTGATACCAAGGAACCAAAGAAGCTATGGGTTCAATTAGAGGCATAGTCCTCATAAATCATATTATAGTTAGACAAAAATGCGACAGGGCAACACAAAGGGTATTCTGAGGTGAGAAGAAAGGTCCTCAAGACATCATATAAAATCCATGCTCTTTGGTGCTTAGAATACATAGTGGTAAGAGGATAATGTTGTCAAGGAAAAATCCTATGGTGACAGTACTAAAATGGATAATCATATGACACCCTGTAGACCTTAAAATATAGCCACAAATAAAGAATAGCTCATCATGAATAATGCATAGTACGGTGAGTAAGTGTGTGAAATATGATAAGTCTTATGACTCACAAACAATTTATAGTCTATTACAATTATCAATAATAGACTAGGGGTTGAGGATTACAATATATAGCCATGATACTATAACAAATCAAATGTGACAATCTCCTTTAAATCATAGTGAAAGAGATGTCCAAAATGATATTCCCTTAGAGAACAGTCTATAGAAAATATAGCTTTAAAAGATAAAGGTTTCAAAATATAGTCCATAGAGGCAAAATGATAAATGTCAAAAAAGCCTATATTCATAGTTGCAAGGGGAACAATAATGACAAGAGACTAATAGACAATCTATCAAAGGATTTTAAAAATAAAGCAACAAAGGAGTCAATGATCAATTAAGTGGAGCTCCATGAACATTTTGAAATGGAAGTGGGATACAGTCCTTAGAAGGTCAACACAAGGTACAATGACAATCCATAGAGCTTTTCAAGAGACATAGAAAGAACCCTATGGTAATAGTCCTCTTATGGAGGCATTCATCAATATGCAAGTGACAAAAGTAACATTAACCAATTATTTCAATTAAGTGATTGAATCATTAATCCATGTAACATTTGATTAAAATAATTTGTAGGAGACCATAACCTCTCTAGGTTTACTAGCTATCAATATTCTAAGTTTTTTCCAACCATTTATTTTCACGAGGTTTATCAAATTCCTATCATCAATAATTCATGAATAGTGTTTCTCCTTAAAGGTCATCAAACTCTAATGTGTAAAGAGACAAACCCTAATCACTATGTTTAATAAACTAATTCATCACATGCCTTGTCTATATGAGATGAAGTTCAACATGTAAATTTTCATATTTATTTTTTAATCCAATTTAACTATTTAGGTTAAATTCACTAATTTATTATTTTAATGACATTCAGACATTTTTTTCCTTGTTTTTTTATCATTGAATAACTCCAATAATATGTTAATAAACCTTAAAATGATATTTAAAAATATATATATACCAAAAATAATTCCAATAGAAGATAGAGCTTCCCTTACACCTATATGCTTACATTTTTTAATTCATAAATGGAATTACTCACTATTTTATGATAATCATATTGAGAAAAATAGAAAACTTAGAAAATTAGTCAATAAAGAATAAGAAAGTTTAGTTTAAACCTAAGAAAAGTGACCCATAGACTTTTCCCTAAGGGACATCCCTATAAATCACGGGTTTATCCCATACTCATGGATTTGTCCTCTAAAAACAATTTTATATTTCTTTTTCTGAAAATAGAGAGCTTGGAATTTAACTAGGTTCTTGTTGGTGTTTTCCCAGTACACCTAAGGAATCTCTAAAGAGTATCCAACTCCTATGTTTAAGACCATTAAAGCGAATGTCAAACTGACAAGATTTAGTCGAAGACTACAATCTTCTACTCTTCAAGCTCTGTGGGACCTAGGAGGGTGTTCCTTTTAGCATTTTATTTGACTATTTCAATAAATGACATAGCAAATCATAGATTGGTTCCTATAAGGGGTAAACAACAAAGTTTACTCAAAGGTTGGTTAATCTTTAAGCAAATATCCATCAATTTACCAGGAACATGGAAAATATCTCATGTACATCTTCATTGTAGATAATTTCAAAAGATTTGTATTCTAACCCTAAATTGACAGTCCAATATGTTATTATCATTTAAAAGGAAAATACCATGACAAATAGGCCAGTGTCTTCATGAATTGGGTAATGGAGTCATGCATCTTACAACCTATCATGCCGAAATTCTTTAAATCTGATAATTATGGACTATTTCCATAAGGACTTGCGTTATGGAAACTCTCTGCACGTAATTCATCACTTCTTACCTTGAATTCTCAATAAATCATTACAAGTTCATGGGCTCATTTAAACATTTATTCAATTCATTGAACCAAGGAAAAAATGAAGGCATGCATTCAAATGAAACATTCGAAGATGAACCAAATATACTTGATATTATATTCAAAACTTGCAAAATGGTTTATAGAGAAGAGTAAATGAACTATGTATGGAATTTACTTTCAATATCAGTAATTTGTACAAAACTCATTAAGATTTTCATATGCAGAGTTCAAAACCAAGACAAATTGACTACCCTATTTTCTGATATTTTCTATTTTCTGCCCTTTTACATACTAGACCTGAAGACTCAAAAAGTTAGAACCCCTGCAAATGAGCCCTGAATTCCCTTTTATAGAGTAAGGGAGCCAACAAGCTTCCAAATCGAAATGTAGTTACATTACAAAATTTCATTTTGCACTAAATTTTGATTGCATTTCAAAATTCCCCACATAGTGATTTTGTTAAGACAGGGAAAACGTAATTGCCATAGCCGCCCTAAGGAAGAAGCAAAGTACTGCCAAAATTTCCTCAATCGCCATGTAAGCAACAAGACCAATGCTTAGATTACCACGAGGGCACACAGTTAGCATCCAACACCCCAAAAAATTTCCACACATGTAGAGAGATAAAATGACCACCACATAAGTCATTAAACAACACAAAAATTTCATTCACCACCACCTTTTCACTAACCAGAAACTCTTTCACCAGCAGCACGCACACCACGATACACAAGCCCACTTCGTGTTATAGCGAGGGTTGGAGATGAAACTTCAACTCCTTCCTCAACTTTGTCCTCTTTCATCACAATAGCATCTCACCTGCTCGGAGTCCTGACAGCCAAAGGAGGAACAAATAACACCTCTGCCTCAGGAGATAGAGCTCGGCCTAAGGTTGCTAGGTACTGGCGGTAACTAGATTCTATCTCTATTTCGCTATCAAACGAGCTATCAGTAACATCAATGGGAGAATTTTTTCGTCCAAATGAGCCACGACCATACCTAATTTTCCTTTGTATTTTTTCAGATGGCCCAATAGCTTCCTTCCCTCTCATTCCCATTATCTTCAAGCTCGCAGCCTGGCCTTTCAGTTGGTGGCTGCACCTAGTAATCATGAGTGAAGATTCCTCACCATGGAAGCTCCTACGAGCACTCTATGTAAGCTTTGGATCTACCCCATAAGACTTCTGAAAATTGAGTCTAACAGACCTCCGCATCGAGACAGATGGAGTGCCAGCCTTACTCATTCTGATATTAAAAGAAACTGTGCTCATCACCTCTACTTTCAACACAAACTCAAAAGACCTAACAGCCGACTGCAATGGTGAAAATAGCAACTCTCGAGTTGTATTTATTGAGCAATGGGATGACAACAATCATCAATGCTTTGATGAAAACACGCGCGCAAACTAGGCAATTTTTTGGCATGTGTATTGTCGTCGTTTATTTCCCAAGTGCATGGAAATTTGTGGATCATACTTCATGATTGCCAACAATTAAGTCTCCACACGCACGAAGATCAATTTGATCACTCTTATAAGGAATATGTCATTAATGAATGTTGGATGCAGAAAGAAACAACTATCACATGTCCATTTTCCAATTCTAAATATCTTCCATCGATCTTGTGATGAGATGGGAGATCACACGACTCACATCGGCCTAACAGGATTTGAATTCCAGCAATACTTGGTCCATTTGTCTCCAGCCAACAGCGTGGAGCCAAGTCAAGTAACAAACTACCCGTCAGAGGGTTTCATCTGCCTCGTGGGTTATGTGGAATATTCCATGTGTCAGGATCTTGTTGATCCCGCAACTTCTAACAGGCATTCACTTTCTCCCCGTGAGTCAGCAAGGAACAGTTCAAATTGCATCCCACGATCTAATCATCGCCATCAATTCAAAACCACAGGCAATAAGTGGGATAGTGGAGACCAGGCCCCACATCTGTATGAGGACACGCGTCCTCATCTTGTTGCCCTCGTAATGCATAGCTGGCCTACATTTATCACCTACAAGCTGGTAGGGTATGACCAAGATCATTTCCTACAACCTCGAATCTCAAAACCTGCACACACGACAAGGTTAGCATTTAATAAAGGGCCATTGTTAGGCCGACAATGACATGACCCTCCTGGGTGGACGACTTAAGCTTAATTCACTGGGAAAAATAAAACCCGACTTTAGGAAAAAGATAAAGTCAATGGCCGGCTGGGTGACCGGTGCTCTTAACCAAAGGGTCTAGTGGATGGATGCATATGGTGGCTTAGGTGATGACTTAAGCTACCGACAACTGAGAAAAGCAAGTCAACATGAAATTAGAACAACCAAGGGTTTTCAAATACACAACCTTGTCCTAACCATGAGGATGAGGGTTTAATTTGCAGTCCAAGTCCATGGGAATTCCAAAGATTACAAAATTTTTGGAAACTCCATCAGTTCCCATACAAAAGCATTTAGTACATTCATTCCAATAAGTAGGAAATAACAAGACACAAAATCATAAGATTCAAAGGCACACTTATTGAAAATAGTTTAAACTCATATTACCCCCATCTTTATATAATATCTAATAAGAATAAAAACACTTTATACCTACAATGAACTTTTTTAGTTAAACTAAACACTAAATCTATCTCCCTTTTCACAAAAAAAAAATCTCAATGCAATTAAACAAATTTATAATATATCATGTCATAATTGAGTAATAAAATTAGTCAAATGAATAAATAAGTAGTTCTATCAATTATAAGTTCAGATTAATCCAATTTCCTTTTCTAGGATTTCAATTATCTTTGTTGGGGTACATTATATACCCTTTTATATACATTCACCAAGTTTAGGGTTTCGAGATTAAGTTATGAGTTTAGATCTAATTTATTTGTATACAATATAACAAGCTCCTAAAACATTTTAAAGGTTTGATGATATTTTTTCTACAATTCAAGCTTTCCATAAATGCTCTTTCCTAGATTTCTACAATCATAATTTTCTTTTTTAAAATATCAAGTTTCAAGTTAATCAAATACAAATTTTACATAATTTAAATTCATTTTAAATATATTGTAACATGATTCTTATAATTTTTTTCATGAATTTCAACCTTCAATGCTTATTTGGAAATCCTTATTGAAGTGGATGCTATAACTAATTATCTATCTAAAAAAGCTCCTTAAATTGTGTAGATACAACTCTTCAAATCTTCTCAAATATCAATTTACCAAAACTTATGTGTTCTTTTCTACTATTCTATATGTTTATTTAACAATTTAATCCTCTAACACACAATTAAAAACCCTCCATATATAAACTAAGATGTTTTTTTCAAATATCTAAAAATATATACTTAATCAATATGATTTAATTTATTCACTATCAAGCTTGGTTGGCTAAATCTTTCTAGGTTGGTCAAAATATATACTTAAGTTTCAATATGATTTAATTTATTCACTATCTTCAAATAAAAACAATTCAATGTTTAATTAATATTACATTTCTAATATTTATCCTCTAAATAATTTCAATACAGATTTTTTCTTCATTTCAATAATAAATAATATATTCTCTTGAATTCATTTGATCTATTAATCCATAATTAAAACTTGCATACAATAAATAAAGAAAATTGCCACAATTACTAAGTCAACAATAATTTGACTCTTATAATTTAATAGAAAATAAATAATCCAAATGTAACTTATTATGGTTTCTACATATTTCATCCCTTAAATAATTATGAACACTAAATAGTATACTAATTATATCCCAAATCAAAGCTTCTAACATACTAAATAATAAAACAACAACAATAATATGTCAACATAATGTAGATTAAGAATAACATCTAAGGCGGGGCCTTACAAGAAATATTGCTCACATTAGGTGTACACTAAGTTCAAAAATGCTCATGAAGAACATGCATGGTGCATGTAAGCAAAATAAATAAAATAAAAACAACAATCCTAACCACTGATAATAAGAAATTATTTATCACATTATAAATAATGCTTGGACCAATAGTCTATTATATTGACTTTACCAAAAGATTAAATAGGGTGCATATTACACTTATAATGTTTCATTTTAAAAATAGAGACTAAGAACACTTAAATCAAACTTTTGATCACATATTGGCAATAAATTGTTAAGGAATATTTTATATTTTTGAACAAGAATATGTCATGCAATCAAAAGATTCAATAGAAAATAAATATCAAATCAATAATCCCAAATCCAATAATCAATCGAAGCGTTACTCTGTTGTCAAAATTATATGATTATAATTTTTGATATGATGTGTGGGTTGCTCATAAACTTAGTATAACCTTGTGTAAAAGCAAGATTGATGATGATGTGCTATGGGAGCTTGGATGCAAATTCAAGGAGCTTGGATATGAATTCAAGGAAGGATTGAATGATCGGTGAATGTTTGAATTATAGGATTTTAGGATGTGAGATCAACGGTGTGAGATGTGAGACTAGATCAATGAACGGGGATGGATGAGAGATCAAGAAGTCGTGCATGGGCTTGCATGGAAAGATGAAGTGAAGTGAATTGAAGTTCACTCATTATTTTTAGGAATGATACCTAAATTTAGAGTTTAGAAGAATAAAGCTAGGACATGCTATTATTAGGAAATAAATAAAATAAATATTTTACTTATTTTTGGAGGAATGCGCAATTAAATAAATTAAATAATTTATTTAATCTTGAAGGAATAATTAGCTAATTAAATAATTAAGAAATTATTTAATTATGTGGATAAGAAAGAATTCATGGTCTTTAATTAAACAATTAAAATTATTTAATTATGTGGACAAGAAGATAATGCAATATTTAATTAAATAATTCAAAATTATTTAATTATGTGGATAAGAGGAATATTTGAAATTAATTAAACAATTAAAAATTATTTAATTAAAGTGGATGAGGGAAAATTATTTAATTAAAGGTGATGGAGGGGAAAATGATGAAATAATTAACTAATTCAAAATTATTTAATTAATGAAGGGAAATGGGTTAGTTTAATCATAAAAATGATGAAAGGTGTGATGAGTGATAGTGACTAGAAATGATGAATTAGAAGAATATGTGATGCATGCTGATGACTGAAAATCATGATTTAGAAGAATGTGTTAGACATTTTTAGGTGTCAACAATATCAAATGAATATAGTAGCCCTAAATATCTAGGCCTGTGTGATGCACCACGATAAAAACCCACTATTTGGATGCATCCACTTTAATCTAAGATTTTGCGGCATGAATATTAAAGAAATAATACACTCTTTGTAGAAATGTGTGTTTCTTACATTAAAACCCTAGATCACCTAATTTGTATTTTTCCTATAAAGCATGTGCATGTTGTGTGTGCACCAAATTGACATGAAAATATAAAATTTATTAATATAAAAGTAACACCAACATAAAAAAATAACTCAATACTTATTATATGTTGTATTGAATGATTCCCATATTATAGTAAGTTTCCTTAGCATGGGATTTGGCTTCAAACCATGCTCATTAATCTTGACATTTCCAAAATCATAAAAAAATGTTTATAGTGTGTATTGGTAGGATAGACTTGTGCCACACCCATTAGGTTAAAAATAAGAAAGGAAGGTCAATGGTGAAAACCTAAAAGGGTTCCAAATGTTGGTAACATGAGAACACATCTCCAAGCTATTCATATCAAGTTGAAATCATTGCAAGACAAATAAATAATAGTGTGGCACCTACAATTGACATACAAAAACTACATTGAACTGTATTGATAAAGGAAAATGAAGAAAGATATCTCCTATATGCCTCCATAAATATATATGTACCACATAAGAGAAGAAGAAGATATATAAGAATAAGAAAAGAACAAATAGGTAAAAATGTGTAAGATAATTGAGAGACATAGAGAGATGTATGAGGAGTATGAGAGATGAATATATATTCAAGAACTAATGAATATGTATTGCATGAGATTATAATAAATATGCAAAGGATGTTGTGAGTAATGTATATGAATGATGTATGTGTGAATATTTATACACTAACCCAATGCACTAAGTTGTAATCTATCACACACATTCTAATTCTCTTACTTATCCATCACATTGGAGTAAAAATATAACATTAATAGATAATTAGCTCAAGACTATAGTTTTTTCTTTATTTTGTCAAAATTTGGTTTCATTATCATGACCTTAGTTTTTCGAGGTAAGGAGAGGACCAAACCTAGGGAAATTTTTACAGTGAGAAAAAGGTTTCAAAGAGAAGTAGTTACAAAGAGAAACAAATTGATATTGATGTTGTGTTACAACACACACTAGGTGTTAAACCTTGGTGAGGGGATATGAACCTAATAGGTGACAAATGGAATGAGGGATCTTGAAAGGTATCTTGAAAAAGTGTTACCACTAAGGTGTTGGAAAATGTGCCTCAATTCTTATTGGCATGTAACTCCTGAAGGGAAAAATTGGTGTGGCATTACTGATGTCTGGCCGACTAGCTGTTATGAATCCTTGTGAAATGTTCATGTCACCAAGACAATGCTTTTGTCTTGCCGACTGGTGTTGTCGCTGTGACTTATGGCGTTCGCTGTAACCTCCTACCGAGTGGAGATCTCTTACCGACTGTTGGTGTTTATCAGATATCGGGGAGACTTGGCCAAAAGGTTTATGTTTCGGTATGAAGTCTTACCGATATGAATGTCTCGCCGATAGTTATTCTTTTGGAGTCATCGGGGTAACGAAAGGGTTCGCTATGATCTCTTGGCGACATATGTTTTTCTCACCGATGCTCATCGGGGTAACATGGAAGCCTCGGTAAGAAGTCTTGCCGACGGTTGGTTCTCTCGCCGATGGGTATGAACATCGTTGTAATTTCTTGGCGAAGGATGATAGTCTTGCTGATGGGAATACTCTTGTCTATGTGACCTTTGAACATCGGTATGATGTCTCATCGAATGGTGATTGTCTCTCCGATGAGAATGCTGAGGTCGATGCGACTTGTGAACTCGGTATAATGTCTTGTCGATAGGGATGACTCTTGGTAATATCGACAGTGAAGATTTTGAGCATCGTGGAGACACTGCTTGTGTCTCACCGACATGAAAATACATTTTGATCACCCTTGACTAAGTGATGACTATCCTATGTGGTGTCTCGTGGACCAATCAGAGGAAGTGAAATTCAAATAGTTGGCAGTTGGATTTTTGCAACAGTTGTGACGTTGGAGCTGAACTATATGCAAGGAAAAATCTACACTAGAATGGAAACCTTCTACGATGGGTAATTTCATATAAGGATGAACAGAGGATAAAATCAGAGTGTGGTAAGATTCGAAGAAATCATTCTAAGTTGGATTGGCATTGAATTTGTGAGAGCATTTTTGTAACAGAGGAAGAACAATGAATGAAAAAACTGTAAAACTGATACTAGAGAGCTATGTCTCTGCATTGTATGTAATTTGTTGATTATTGAAATACAAAGAGATTCGGCTTGGTGTGGTGGGTTTTTTCCCGAAAGGGTTTTCCCACGTAAATTTGGTGTTCATTTGTTTTTGTGTATTTTTATGTTTCTGTAAATCTTTCATGTGTGTCTTAATTGGATTGTAATTTGGAAAGAAAAAGTATTGTCTGCATTCTTCCCTATGGTTTTGACATTAGGAAAGTTGTTTCCGCACCTCTCCTTTCCTTACATAAGGTTTATGTATATTGAGCCATTAAGGGTAGAAAAATGATAATTTAACACCAAATAAAAAACTTGTGGCAAAAGGAGACATCAAGAGAGAGAAATTGTTGAAGAAATTAATATAGATTATGAAAAGAACATGGAGGAAATAACGTAGAAAAAAATCAAGAGAGATATTATAAAAGAATAAAAATTCTAGAGAAGCCTCTTTAGAGTACACCAAGAGGGATGTTTCTATGAATTTTTAGATTCACCATCACAATGATAAATAGTTACAACATCACTCAATTACAATGACACAACTAAGCACCTAAAGACTCATATTAAAGAGTGAAATAACATTTGACTAGATTGGTAGAATAAATAAAATAATATGATAAATATAAGGAGTCAATTAAGGAAATTAAGAAGAAAGGGTGCTCATCTGGGGCATAGAAGAAAGGGTGTCTCATCTATTAAATTTCTAACTTGACCGCTATATCTAAACTAGATCTATCAAACCTTAAGATATCAATTAATGAAGGGTATGTGCATTTAATAACTCCAATATCTAAAGTAAAACCTCTAAAATTTAGTACAAAATATTTTAGATAAAGTGGTGGATAGAATTGTATGTTTACAAAAAGAGAACATGCTGAAAATTTTATAGTTTCAAGAAGTAAAGAAGGATACTGGAAATTATCATATAAGGTAAATGTTTTAAATTAGATAAGCAAGGTTAGGGCCTTGATCCCATACAAAATAGAAAAAAATTTGAACCAACCAAACCCAAACTTGAACAACAAAATAGAGGAGACAACAAGGAAACAACAAAAGGTCTCCTCAAACATAGCACAAGGAACAAACACTAATTGAACATAATAGGGAGATAGCAAATAAACTTATCTAAGAACTAGTATAATAATAACTAGATCCTACTATTATCAATCCATAGATAAGGTAGGAATTTCCTGCCAATAATGTCCAAAATAACAAAGACCATCAAAGCATAGATTAACAACATATAGATCAAGTTCGGGCTTTTAGAGCTAGTATCAAACTTAAACATAACAAGAGAGTCAAAAACCCAGACAAAGTCTTCCATAGAACTAAAAAGAAGAAAACATATAACAAAGGATTAGGAATCCTTGATTAGGCTCCATATCTTCTTCAAGTCTTACACTATTCCTTCAGGGCTATCCTTATCTTCCACAATCCCATACCACTATGTTTCATCCTGCTTTCCTTTTTTCTTCTGTTGCTTAGCAATCTTACCCTTTCTAGAAATGGTTCCCATAATAGCTCTTTTCATAACGCCCTCGATCACTCTGCAAACATTCTTAATGGCACCCTCAATGGCTTGGAATTTGTCATAATTATCTTCATTCTGCATGATTTTCTCAACCTTCTCCATTCTTTCCAGAGTATTTCAACAGTCATCTTATCTATTCCCAATTTTTCCTCCACCAAAGTTCTAGAGTTGAGAGGGTGTAATGTAGTAGTTTTTATAGCCTCAAGATCAATTGGGGTATCACTTATATCCTTATTTTCTTTGTAAACTCCCAAGCTTATGCCCTCCACCTCACCATGCTCCATCACCCGATGAGAGTTGTCCTCTTCCTCTTCCTGACTATATTTCTCAACATCTTTAGAAGTCAAAAATTCCTCCTCCTCTGAATGCTTAGTTTCTCCAAGACTATTTGGGACATACTCCTCCTTAGAGGAGGCATCTAACTCTTTCGTGGCGACCTTTATCCCCTTCTTCTTCTCAAAATCCGATAAATAAACACTCTTCTTGTCCCTATAATTATTAGTTTTCTTTCTTGTTTCTTTTCCTTTGGAAGTAGCAAAGGCCAAATATGTAGACCTACGACCAACTGGGGGATTAGAACCACTATCAAGGCTTATTTCTTTATCATCTTTTATGGTAATAGTAGGAGTATTAGAATTTTTCTCTTTGATAATCACTTTTCTCTTCTGTGTGCCCCTAGGAGAGGTGGGGGGGAGAAATTTCATTTTTTCTGGGGTGATTTTAAGAAGATCAGTCCATGAGGGCTCCACAATATTAGGGGAAGGGATCTTGTGCTTCTTAGTTTCATTTTATGAGGTATGAGGGAAACTTTCAATTAACTCAATTTTAATAGAGATTTTAGGGGGTTGGTTACCCTCAAGAAGGTTAAGGAAGACATTCTTTTGTGGTGTGGTGATCAAAGCATATTTTCAGATAGCCCAATTAAGCCCTAGTGTAAAGGAGGGTTAGCCCCATTTGTAAGACTCTGTTGCAAAGAAGGCAAAAGGAAAAAGGGGAAATTTATTTTATCCAAATGACGAATGTGATTTAATATGGGAAAGTGATATCCATGGACGGATTGGTATCTAACCTCAAGGGTGAAATATTTCATAATAAAATAACTCACATTAGGATAGGGGGAGGAAGCAACAACCTAGAGTAGTCATTTTGGAATCTTAGAGATTTTTCCTTGTCCTCAAAAAATTTGTTGATAAAGGTCTGGTAATTCCTCATACTCTTTTTGACAACTTTCTTCCCTTCATATTTGAAGCCCGTAGCCTGAGCAATCAGCTTTGCATCCACAATGAAATGGATCCCACCCATATCAACCTATCTATCCCTCCAAGCGTTTGCAAATCTGTAGTTGAGTTCCTCGCTATATCCTTCCATGGCTTCAAAATAAGGGGTAAACACAGTGTGTTCAAAGAGACTCCAAAGTTCAACATTCTTTCTGAGAAATTCATGTTTTCTCGGCTTCATTCTCTTCCTAGGGCCACCCATATTATCTTTTGTGGTTAGGTTATCCTTATGAAGAAGTAGAAATTCAGCTCTTAGGCCCTTATCATCCTCAATCATAATCATCAAGATTTCTAACTTCTCAATATTAAGAACTATATAAGGTAAATATTAAATGAGAACTATCTATCAATACAATTGAATCACTCAAATAAGGTTGGGATATTCTAGCATTATTTAACAAGACGACATTAACTAATGAAAACAAATTCAAAAAATACTTCTGCCAAAATGAAATGAACCCTTGAAGATATGAACCCCATGGACCAAGATTCATCCCCATGCCTCTTAAAGTAAGAATAATTTCTTCCAAAGATATATTTAGTGAACCCTTATAGAGGAAGGAAGAGGAAAAGAATAGATAATTTATGGTTATATGTGAAGACATTTTGGGTAAAGAGCTCCTTAATTTTGAGTTTCCAAAGGACAAAGATAAAGTGAGGAAGTTACTAAAACATGTTATTAAATGCAACTAGCGTGCTAAGAGTTTTAAGTATAAATAACATGAGTAAACAACAAAAAATAAAGAATGTATAGTAGAGAGTGAAATAATAAACTCATATAACAATGAAAAACCAAAGACACTTGTGACTCACATAATAGAATAAAACCATATTAATTTTTCCATCTTTGGTAAAGATACCGAAGAAGTTATTGAGCATATATTTATCTTAGAGTCCATGTGAAATACAAATTGGGTAATTTAGAATAATATAAATTCATATGAATTTGTGGGAATGCTTAGCGATGATTCCCTTGAGTGGTATATGTATGAATTCCCCCAACATAACAAAGAATGGGATAAATTTAAAAGAATATTTCTTAAGCAACTTCTAGTCTCTAGAAGTCCCTTCGAAGAGTGTAACAAAAATGAGAGATATGTTGCAAAATAAGGGAGAAATAATATAAGAGTTCAAATAGAAATTAGAAAGATTTGTTAGAAGACCAAAACAACCACTCACTAGAAAGAAAAAAGTACAACAATTTTTTGTCTAGATTGTTTCATCAAGTCAAAGCATGTTTGGATTATAAAATTTTTATTACATATTCAAAAGTAGTAAAGTTATTTTCTAGGATAGAAACCCAACCTTAGTGGATATATATTAAGGATATTGAAAGTGAATAAATGGAATATTTTAAATTGGAATTAGAGATATTAAAAATAAAACAATAAATCTTAGCCAAGGGAGATATCCATAAGGATGTATCACCTATCAAAAGGAATAAAATTTGGTGTAACTACTTCTTAAATGAAGTTCATTTAATAAATGAATGCCCAATATTAGAGTAGAATAAAAGAGTTGTAGTGCTAAGAGTATGCTTTTTGGAACCTATAGGGAGGCTAAAGAGTGTCTTCTATATAATTTTTGGGCAATGGGACAACCACTAAATGGATGACTATTTCTCATTGTTATTTTTTATGAAAAGATGAGCTTAAAAAAACCTCTATGTAATTGTTGATGAGTGTTTTTGCACTACACAACACAAATAAAACACAAGTGTTTTATCTCTCTTGAAAGGTAACTTCCTATAGAAAATCTTCAGAAAACCCTAAGGTTATGGATGTTAGGTCTTGACTATGAAAAAACAGCTTAGTGGTTGATGTGATTTGTTGGCATCGCAAAGGGAATTTATGGTTTACAAAGACTGGAAGCCTATGGGACTGAAACAAGGGTTTACAAAGTCTAAAGACTGGTTAAAACCATAGCTATTTTTTTAGAACAACAATCTAAAAATAATCAAATATAACAGCTTGAGTGATGCTTTGGTCTTAAACTAACTTGGATTTATAAATAAATTACAAAAGATGGAAGGTTTGAGAGAAATCCTATGGACAACTTCAACAATGGTGGATGCTTCAGATAAATAAACCCCCAATAAACTAATCTTTCCTTAAATAAGGGCTAACCTACAATGTCACAAAGTGCAATCTTCTAAAGTAAACTTCATATTTTCAAACTATAGTATCCACACATGCAAGCATAAATATACACTGTTGAGCTTAAGCACATGAAATTAGCTCAAACTAACCTTACACTACAATCTACAATCAACAAATTATAAAAGGTATGAACAAGAAGCTTATTGAAATAACTTAACATTTTGTCATCATCAAAGCTGAACACAAACTAATAATGCTAAAATAAAACTTGGAAGATGGAATCATGCATACATTCAAAAATAACAAAGGAGAGTCACCAAAACTTCAATGCCTTCTCTTATATTACTCCAAATGCTTTGTTACAACAATTCTCTTCCACCCTTCAAATGAGAGGGAGTTTCCTTTTATAGAAGAACTCAACAAAATCAATGGTGGAGATCAACTCAACACTAATGGCCAAGACTTAATATTCTCTTAGGGTTTGGGGTGTATTAAATACATTTACAATTATCCACAATATAAAATTATTTGGGTGATCCAACAATAGTGGTTTACAATTTTTGGCCAAACTGGACACTGAACTGGTTTTTTCTAACTAAATCTTCACTTTCAGACACCTATAGCGGCTAAACCATGAGGAATTTGAAGATGTTGCAAACTAGTGATTTGTGACATTTTGTCTGTAGATTCTAAATATTTTTTTTCAAAAATTTTGGAATCATATTGCACTTCTTTTTCCATCTCCTTCAAAAACTAGTTTTTTTCAGTAAACACCATTTTTAAGGAGTGATACTCACCGTATACAAAATAACTTTTTTTCAATGAAGGATAAAATTCTATTTTTTTCGAATTTAGATTTGTAACTATGATATCTAGCACTTTCACTTGGTTTCATAGTGTTTTATTCAATATTTTTTCTTTAATCAAGTTTTGAATTCAAACCAATTACAATTTAGACATAGGCGGACCATATACAACATAACCTTTTTTGTATGTATCGAAATTCATTATTTTTTACTGGATCAAGGACATCAATACCTAGCCTCCACATATTTTTTAGAATTTTATTTTGATAATCTGCTATTTTTCCACATGTGCATAATAGAGAGCTTGATTTTTGGTGAAAAACCTATGTTTAATCAAACTAAAAAAATAAATACATAATAAAACCAAAACATATTAAAATTATATTCATTGGATAACTTGATTTGAGGACTACCATTATCTAGTTGGATCCGTGAAGTCTCCTCCATTTTCATCCTCAACTTGAGCTTCAAAGGGAAAAATTCTGGAGATTTTTGGTGCCAAAGAGGGAGAAGAGAAGAAAAGGGGGGTTCGAATGAACCTAGGTTCAAGTAAAACCCCCTTGGAGGTTCGCTCAAACCTGGGTTCACTTGAACCAAGGTTCGAGCGAACCCCCCTTTCCACAAAGCTTCCCTTTGTTTTTTATTTCTGGAAATGAGAAATATGTGGGACCCAACATTTAATAGGGTTCACTCGAAGGGGGGTTTGAGCGAACCCCCTTTAGGTTCGCTCAAACCAAAAGTTCATTTGAACCCCCAAAAACCAAAATTTTCACCATGGGGGCATTTTTTGCAATTTTCCTTCCTCACTAGAATTGTAAACCAATTTTGTGTGTTTACCCAGTTCACATGTGAGCCTAGGAAAATGTAAAATATTCTAACATATTTATATTTTTAAAATATTCTATAAAATCCCCTAAAGTTTGGTGCGCACACTCTAAGATAACTAACTTTGTCTTCTAGTTAGAATTTTACAAATATCTATCATCTATATATTATTTCTAACCTTTTTCTCTTTTAAAATATATTTTAAAAAATTAGTTAATGTTGCCACTAGCTATTGATGTGGTGGAAGCTAAGCTCTGTTGAACTTGAAGGTAATTATCTTGTACTCCTCCAGTAGCTCCTTATGCAGGTTTACACATGTTTTCCTTTTCTTGATCAGCTCCTCTAACTTAGAAAATGATCTAGCAACCATGTCTAGAAAGTCCCCATCCAAGCTATCCAAAGATCCCCCATCAACATGTTCTTATTCAATTATCTTTTAAATTTTCTCTTCTTCTATTATCTCATGCTGAGTAGAATCAATATCTGATTCCTTTTCCTTTTTTTTTTCCCTCTTCTTCTCTTTTAGGTATTTCTTCTTCTTGCATGTCTTTAATGTTGTCATATTTTAAGGCTTCTTCTTCTTCATGTGGCTGTTCTTCATGACCTTATTTCATTCTATCCCCTCCCAAATCCTTTTCTCCTTCATCATCTTCATCAGTTTGATCTTCCTTAGGTTCCACAACTTTGAAGCCCTCACCTGGTTCTTCAATGTATTCTTCATTCTTGTACAT
Source organism: Sequoia sempervirens (assembly GCA_007258455.2). Lineage (NCBI taxonomy): Eukaryota > Viridiplantae > Streptophyta > Pinopsida > Cupressales > Cupressaceae > Sequoia > Sequoia sempervirens. The sequence continues at coordinate 335,191 of VDFB02323086.1, read as the reverse complement.
TGTAGATTCTTTGCCAATGGTGGCTACATCTTCGAGCTTCCCCCTCTCTTTTTGTTGCATCTCTTCCCATATCTTTTAAACATTATCCATTTTTGGTGGCTCAAGGATAGGAGGAGGAGGATCAATGGGAAGAGCAGCAAAAATATGAGCCATAAGAAGCCTATTACCTTGAGATAACAATGCCTCCAACAACTCCTTCGACATGTTCTTCAAATATGCAATAAAGGTCTTGGGTAGAGTGGTAGAAAGAGAAAAAGGTGGGATGGAAGGGAGGGTAGGAAATAGTGTAGAGAAGGTGGGTTGAGGAGGTGGAAGTGTGGAGGAGGAAGGAGAAGGTGTAGCCAATAAAGAAGACTCAACCAAGGTCACAGAGATAGGAGAAGAGGAAGGAAGGTGGAAAAAGATGTCCATGGTAGGTGGAGAAGACATGATTAGTGGAGGTGGAACGAAAGCAAAGGAAAGTGATGTAGTGAAATGAGGCAGTGAGGATGAATGAATGGGGGATTGAACTTGGGAGTCCTTATGGCGATGATGTTTCCTCCTTGATGGTCTCCATGACAATGGTTCCACCCTTCTTTACTTTCTTTGAAATGGGCCTACAACCCTTGATACTTTTCCTTTCATACACTCAATGCTTTTCAATTGGTTGCCTCTCATAAATCTCCTCTTCCAAGATTGAGTGGTAGGAGACATTGTAACCTTACTTGATGAGATTTCCTTGGCAATCCTTTCCTCATGTCCCTCATTGTCTTTCTTCTCATCATCATCACTTTCCTGGGTTTGATTTCATTCCCACTCACCATAGGTGAGTTCCACCCCTTGATTTTCTAATTGTGCAATTTGGGTGTCGATCCACTTCTTTATCCTTAGTAGCACTGGATGGGTGATTACATCGATATAAGTCTCCTCTTCCTTACTCAAATCCATCAATGGGAGAGGGAGTTTGGCTACCTTACTGTAGGCTTCTTTGTCCAAGTTATCATCATCTTCTTTCAACTGATCAAGGACAGTGTATAAATCCAAAGTTTGGATGAACTACAAAGATATCCTCTTGTACACCCTTTTCTAGAACTCATGATCATCTTCATAGTTTTCCCAAAAATCCTATATATGCCATTGGTGGGAATATTGTTTTCCAACCTATTTCTACATTTTTCCCAATGGACCCACATTTCCCCGTGTGGTATGAAAGACTAAACCTAATTCTTGAATCTCTTTATCCAAACTTTCAACATTTTTGGTTGAAGGACATGAATATAGTGCTCTTCCCAGAGTCATGAGATATGGAACCCCAACTTGATGCTTCAACTGCAACAATTGGTGTGAAGCACCTAGTTGTCATGTCAACTCCAACAACACCATCCTATCTGTTGAGTACCTAGGCAACCTATACGAGGCACCAGAGAAACCTTCAATTTTGAGATATGTGACTTTTGGGAATTAGATAAACCAATAACCAAAGCTCTTTACCATTCCTTCAGCTAAGTATGTGTAAGGTAGGGGGACCAACCACACCAAGGCTCCAGGTAACGAAGAGTTGAGAGCATAAGGCTTCCCTATCTTACCTCAAGCTAAGCGGGTGCTTTAGGTTGAGGATAGAGAATGAAGAGCACTTCCAAGTGATTTTTTCACTCTACTAATCTGAGTACTTGAATGGGGATAAACAACCCAGTTTTTGGAATTCAAATCGTACCTCAGACAACTCTCTACCTAAGGATGACAGCGCAGATTTGGGATGATAGCACAGTGCGCTAGCATCTCTCTGGTGCGCTAACGTCTGCATGGCCAAAAAGTGAAGTACAGTACAAAATATCAAGAAACCTACTTATGACTTAGCTAATGAAGTTTAACAAAAAGAGTAGAATAATAAAGTATAAGAAATAACTGTAAATATGATAAAGGAGATGATGAAAATAGAGTGATGAAGACCAACTCATTGAAAGGCCAATTTTCTAGCAAGCTCCACACACACATGCACCTACACATAGCCAAGAGAGGAAAAATGGTGGGGTTGTATAGAGGTTTGCCTCAGCCAAACCCTCTCTTTGGTTTTTCCACCTCCATGGACAACTAGGAAAGCCACAAGATGAAAAATGCAATAAAGGAAATAGAAAGAAAGAGTATGAACACTATGAAAAACACAATGCTACTCTATCAAACCACAACAAAAGAAGGATAGTGAAGCAATACCACCTCCACCCAAAGGCACTCAAGGCCAATGAAGGGAGAATGCATTATTGCAATCTTAGCAAAGTCGACATGGCCGTAGCGGTAAAGAAGGTCTCACAAGACACCAAAATCACAACTTCTATGGTAGCACAATATGTTCTTAGTGAAGTTGATGGAGCAACAAGCTACTGAGTAATGCTCAAAGGATGCAAAAGAGATCAAGTGAATGTCTAGAATTGTGAAGAGGATGAAATGGATGTGAAAAATGTGCATTTGAAGGAAGATTAGGAGGGAAAGAGCCATTTTTGGGCTGATTGGTCGACACAGAGGCATTACGCTTCATGCCCAATTGATAACGTAACATCCCTGTGGACTCCAGAGATAGGAATCTATCAAGGAGAACAACACGCCGCGTAGATGTCCACACGCCGTGCTTGTGTCCCCTAAAAAAATTCTCCCACTGAAACAAAAGACAAGTGCCAAGTGGATTCAATACAAATGGATGATGTGGAATTTCCTAGTCGGGTTTGATTTTATAAGGTGGAGGGATGTAGAAGGGGAATTTGCAAGAGGCGTGAAAATTCGCTCCTATACATTTTTCCCCCACTTTAGTAAGCACAAGTGTCAATGATTGTTCGATAAAGTAGATTGAAGAGTTTAGAAACGTATACCTAAACTATTGAGGAAGCAGACCACAATTTGGAAAGCTCAAAAGCACAAGGTAGGAAAATAACTCCACGAGTACTTTCTCTTGAGGAGGTTTGAACAAAGGACTCTGTAGGTCCTCAGAACTACAAAGTTGAATAAAGTACACCAAATGCCCATAGACCAACGGTGGAAAAATCTCGCAAGATGCAAGAACTTCATAGCCTCTCAGACCTACAAAGAAAGTGCCCACCAGGTACTCTCTCCTTAAGGAAGTCCGATGTAAGGGGACTTCATAGAGTCAAACTAGAAAGCAGCTTCATAGGCGCACCTGCAAAGCAACATGTTAATCCACAAATAAAACATGTTAGAAAACAAGAAGCATCCATGCAAGCAAACAAGCAGACAATCATGCAGACAGTCAAAAAAATAAAGGAAGAACTTTCAAAGGGCTCCCTTGGGAACCCTTCAAAAGAAAAGGAGTCCACTCAAGGGACATGCATTGTTTGAAAGTGCAAGAATGTTTTTCACAAATTGATTCAACATCAAGGAATTTGAAAGGAATAAAATCCCCCCTCGTGAGGGGAAGGTCGAGGCTTCTCTACAAGAAAAGTTGGTCCCTCCTTGGAGGAAAGTTCTTCAAGCTCTTTCTTTGCGAACCCATGATGAAGGAAACACATTCCGCTAGGGGTCCTGGTTGAGAATGCAATTTTTGAAAAATGTTTTGAAAATATTTTTGAGAAAATATTCGTTCGCCACCGAATGCATTTTCTAAAAATTGAAGTTGACATGATATCCCCCCCTTAGGATGGTGTGTGTTGGGAACAAGGCACGTGGCATCCTAAGGAGAGAAAAGCAAGAATGAAAAAGTGATGTTGTGGCCTGTGGGACATAGCGAGATGTCACAATGGTAATGTTGTCACACACATGAGGGACAACACATGAGCACCACAACATCACAAATCAAACAAAGAAGAGAGAAAGATAAAAGAGTGAAATAAAAACAATAACATCACGAACAAGGGACATAGGGGCGATCTGATATTTCAGGGTCAGAGCTGCTCATAAATATATATAAATATAATTAGTATATTAATGAATTGTCATCAACTCCCTACTCTATCAGGCTATATGAAGAATGCATAAGAAGAAAAAATAAAAAATAAAAAGTTGGGTCAAAATTGAAGGGAAGCCTAAATGCCCCCAACACTTTGCATCATCCCCAATTGTTGAAAATTAATACAGATAATAGAGGAAGAATGATGTAACAAATAGAGGAATTTGTATGACAGATAACACTCATGTATCCAAGCACCTATGAGGGTGATAAGGGTCATCCAAGAACACATAACACAATCACAGGGGAGCACAAACACACACACACACAATCTACACTATAGATAAAGAAGAGGCGCCCCCTAACACTCATCAACCAAGAGGTCATTGGCCTCCCAATCTAGATCATTATACGGGGAAGGAAGATGAGCCTGCAAGGGCATAATATCAAGGGGGGAACCCTCCGACCCCCCCACAACAAGAGCCAAGGAAGGAGACTCTTCAAGGTCTCCTCTGCTTAGTTCCTGTGGGGTGAAGGTTAGTGACTTTGCAAAGATCGTTGAAAGGGTTGAGACCATGTCCAAAGAATTAAACATGCACTTCACTAGAGTGCCATGTGTTGCCTCATCAGACGAGGGAGGCAGTGCCCAAGATCCACTACTAGGCTCACTGAGTGACTCGGGAGCAGTGACGAACTCTAGAGATGCTAAAAAAAAATTTGTCACAAGGATGCCACATGCTAATGCAAAACCACCCTCTAAAGAAGGTGGACTCCTCTTTTGACCCCCATTGCTAGCAGGGACATCCTCCATCTTCTGATTTTCTAGAGGATGTGATACCCCACAGACAAGGCAGAAGGCATGGAGGAAGAGAAGACTGCAATAGACACCACCAAGGTGTTCAGCATGTCCATGGGCTTCGAGAACGACGACATGTCTAGGAGGGACATTGGAGAGGCAGCTCAACCGAAGGCGCAGTAAACACTTGCACCTTTTTAGAGTAAGGATCATTTATGCTCATAGTTGGAGCCGGAAGCAGCACCAGGGTTGACTGAAATGAAGCAAAGGGGCTAGGAGAGGAAGACATAATAGTAGGCCATAAAAAAGGTATGTTCAACTCCCCTTCCTTCCTCTGTAGAGTGGCCTGCTCAGTGACCAGAGTCTTTTTCTGATGCTTGCACTCACGTGCAAGGTGGTTCCTGCGACTTCGAGAGCTAGAGGTCGGAAGCTGGGATGGAACAGAAGGCTCTTGCTCGGCCATCAAAGTTTCCATCATGACCATTTTTAGTGGAGGGAGAGACTCTTGGATGGGAGTAGGAGGGAGAGGTTGAGAACAGATTAGAGCAACAATGGGGAGAGTCAGCTCTAATGCTTCGACGACGAGCCTCTTCCCATTCACTGCCTTGGGGGAAAGAGTGGTAGGAAGCCATGGAGGCTGAGACATAGAGGACTCCCCATGGGGAGCCTTCCCCTTACCATATAGATAGGTCCAGGGTAGGAAGGTCGAATATCCGAATCTTAACTTTATGCCAAGCAGGTACCATTGAAATTCTTATGCAAAAACCAGGAGTAGTTACCCAAAGCTCCTCTTCGGGAAGAGAGGTAGAAGAGGGGCCCTAAGAATGAGCAGGCTTTTCCTTTCCCTTCTGAGAGGAGAAGAAAACTTGTTACTATGCTACTATGGGATTCACTTTTGGCTATCCTTTTCCCTTGGTTTTATACTTCACATAGTTTCGATAAAGTAGGTATGTTCTAGGAGGGAGCAGACCAATCGAGGCAGGCCAAAAATGATCCAAGGAATAACCCCCATAGGATACTAATGGTTGATATCCAGTGTCATGCACAACATGCACAACACCTTCGTAAGAGAACTTCAAAAATTTGTGAATAATGAAAATGATTTTGTTCATGGAAGCTAGCCATGGGAAGCCCAACTTTACTCTGAAGAGTTCAGATTCCAGGATAACATCAAAGGTTATATCCATAGCCCTAAGTTCAACTAGGATGAACAGAGTTATAGAACCATATAGATTAAGAGAAATACCATCATGTGTACATATGATAGACTTTTTTTCCTTGTAATCCTCCCTCTGTAATGAATTTAGCCATAATGTCTCTTCTGTAAAAACATTTACTTGGCTTGCGGGGTCAACTAGGACTCTTGTCATAATGTTTTCAGTTAGGCAAGCAAGAATGTATAGAGGAGAGGGCTTATTAATCAAAGGCAAGTCCTATGAAGTGAAAGTCACATTTGGAAAACCAATTGTAAGTTGTAGGAGAGGAGTAATCGAAACCATATTAACAAACACTGAGGGTTTAGGGGAAGCATCAAAGGGGTCAATAATCAGATTTGTAGAATGAGACAAAAATGGGTCTATGTAAATCTACAACTCGCTATTGGCCTTCGCTATCGACTTATTTGTGTTTTGTTTCTTCCTATCGAGATGGATGGTACCATCATCGATGCAATATTATATCTCATGATGCAAGCACATGCAATACTTAGTATCATGCTCGTTAACATGATGGTATTAACAAAAAGAATTCCCATCATACCAATCAGGACAAGGTTCCTTCAAAGGTAAGGTTTTTTCCAAGGTTATGATCTTATCCTTCAACAACTTTTGTAGAATGGAAGTATAAGATTCATATAACTATGTAAATTTCCTGTTATGTCTAAGGCTATGATCGTTAGTCATGGAAACTACATGTTGTGCATTTTTTCGCACACACGCCCCGCTGGAAGCAGGGACCCTCTTTCACTTTGGTTTTGCTAATTTGGCCCTTTCTTTTGAGGTTTTTTCTTACTTGGGCACGGTGCTCAAATGACTATTTTATTTTCCTAAGTGTCTTTCCCAGGATATTCATTGAAAATTCTAAGTTCTTGATGAATTTCGGGCTTTTGCCCTGATTTGGGATTTTCCTCCCTGGCTGGATTTCCCCGGATCCTGCTTGGACTCCGGTTTTGTCGCCATGCCTCAGGAATTTTGGGTCTTCACGGATTTCCGCATGATCCGGACTTTCCCGGTTTTCGCCCTACCATCGATTTCCCGGATTCCCCTCTCTGGTTGTCTTGTCTGTGGCATTAATGGCTTCGTACACGCTTTGAAGGCCAGATCCTACTTGATTTCTAAGATCTTTTGCGCCATTATGTTCACTATTTTCCATCATTTGAGCTAAGAAGTGCTTCTCTGCGATTAATTGACTTCGTTTTGGGGCATTTGGGCTTGCTCTGTTGGTTTTTTGGTGGCCAATTCTTTCGCGTTTTCGCCTAAGCTCGTTGTGGGAATTTTGGGGCTTCGTGTTTGCTGCCTCTGGATTCATTTCTGCTTCATAATGGTATGTGCCTGATTGCTCTACTTTGATTTTATTGATGAGTGGCATGTTGGTTTTGTGGTGGCTTGTAGGCTTTGGTTTCATGTGCGTTTTGTGCTAGGGGTTGTTAAGTGTTGCATCCTTGTTGTCTCATGGGCGAGTTTTGAGCTCACGTGTCCATCTGCATTCTGATGCATCTTTCCTGAGAGTAATTTGTAAACCCTAGCGGTGACTTAACTGTTGAAATAACTAAATTCTGGCATGTGTGTTAGTGGCGGGTGAATAGGTTTAAACCTCGGGCAATGCCATGTCTGACAAGTTCATCTTAGGATTGACCTAGAATACAAATAATTCATGAGGAGCCCATCCCTAGCTTACCCCAAACTAAACTCATCAAAATCCACAGTTAATTCAGTGTCTAGGTGAAATCATGTCTTGATGTCACAGTTCGGGGCTCTCCATCTCTTCTGGGTTCCCTTCGTTGTAACCACTCGGGTTCACTGAGACGTCATGTCGATCACCTTGGCGTTTTCTGAGGTGGTCTTCATCAGTTTTGTCTTGTCGCCATGACATTATCATTTTATGCCGATGAGATCTTGTAACCTTAGTCGGCGGGACCTTTCCCTTCGCCAAGACCTCACCCTGCAGGGAGATCTCTCATCGACCTGCTTGTTCATGTTCACCTTCGGCAGAACCGATCCTGGTCACCAAGAGGTCATGGCGAGATCCATTTGAGCTCTACTGATATTCATGTTGTTTCACTAGGACATTCGTCCTTTGGTGAAACCTTTTGCCGAGTTGTGTTCTTTCTGTCGCCGTAGCATCCACCTTTCGCTGGGACCTTACCGAAAAATCCCTAAGCTCCTGCCGATGCTTTCCCTGTTGCCATGACTTTCGCGGTTCGCCAGGATGTTGTGGTGAAGCCTTCTATTCTTTGTAAGCCTAGACCTTTTTGTCAAGACCTCTGCCGAATCCAAACCGAGCCTTAGTCGGCGTAGCACCGTCACCTCGCTGGGACCTCCTATCAATCAACTATTAAGATGTCTGAGGTGTTTGCTTGGGCCCGCCGGTCGGTGAAACATATAACCTTCGCTGAGATCTTACCCTGACCGCCCCTGGCTCATTCCGATTTGAATGATATGTCCCCTTTCACTAGGACCTCACACCGAAGCTACCGTGTCTTAGCAAGACCCGATTTTCTGATGACTTTTCGGCGTGACATCCGTCTTTCGCTAAGACTTCTCCGCGAGACTCTAAACTTGTGCCGAAGCCCTCACTCCGGATTCTCCTTTGATTCAGAACTTTGTGCTACCTGCGGATGTCCGCCAGGTCTGGATTTCTCTGAAATCCGCTGTCTCCCGGATTGCCCGAATCCCCATTTGGCTCGTTCTCCGCGGAAATCCGTCCCTCACGGATTTTTCTAAAATTTGGTGAAAAACAAAGGAACATGAAACAATTGGATTCGTTTGTAATTTGTGCTGCATTTGTTGGTTTATTCATGCTATATTTGGATCTCTCACGAGGTCTACTGATGAAAAGTGATCAAATTTAAGGATTAAGTAGGTATTTCTTGGTTACTCCATTGGAATCCGAGCAGACTGGAATTTTTCAAAATTCCTCTCTGGCCCAGATTTTGTGGGTGGCCTTGAAACCCGAAATTTTTTGTAGACATTTTATAGGAATTTTAACAACGCCATGTTTATCTAAGATGCATTTTAATGGTGTTTCGATGGATTAACCTTGCTTTCCTGAGATTCTAATTATGTTTTCATGATGAATGCAGGCTGAATCAAGCAAGGCGGCAACTGGTTCCTCGTTGTCTGATGCAGAGAGGATCAAGCTGGACATTAAGAGTAAGGTCCCAGAAAGTAAGATCACTTCTATCTGGTCAGAAGTCACTGATACAAACGTTGGCCTCTGGGACTATGAAGAATTTAAAGCAAGGATGGCGGCCAAGGATCTTCCTTTGGTGACTAGAAGAATGAAAGAGTCAGGTCTGTCCCATGTGCCCGGGTTCCCTTCAACAGTGTAATGCTATGAGCTGGTCCTTGAGTGCGCAAGGCACTATGATCAAGACACACAAAGGATAATTGGTCCTCAAGGGAGAATTATTGCAAATCTCAACCCGGTCTCCATCGCTCAAACCTTCAACATGCCCGACAGATCTCATGTGGTAGGATTCACCATTGAGGCAGCCCAGGAGTACTATGATGACCAAACCGTGAAGTCTCAGCAGCTAATCAATTCTTGGTTGGAGAAACCCAAGTCCCACTATTCCAAGTTGCCCAAGCAACTGTACAGAGTAAAATTTAAGGAGTATTATGATGCCATCACCTTTCTGAGCAGGGTGGTTGGATTGAAGATTGCTAGTGCATTTGAGAATTGGATGTGCCATGCCATTGTAAGGATGGAACAAGAGAAGGTTAACTACCATTGGGCAGGAGTCATCAGCCAAGTTATTCACAAGCAATTGTCCGAGGTGTTGCAGACGAAGACCTTCACAATGACCTCATATTTGGTTTATGCACTTGCTAGGTTCCACCCCTATAGAGGATTAGATACAAGGGGCACCTTTGGGCAGGATATTATCTATGAGGTTTTCCCTCAGTTGCATTGGGGAGGTTCAAATTATAGGATATCAAATGATGCATTTACCATGCATATCACCAGAGTGCTTCAAGAAGCAGAGCATGTCAGAATTTTAGATCAAGCCAAGGAGCTCATCAAGAGATATGGAGCTTGGTTTATCCAATTTCCAACCTTCTCCTACATTCAGATTGACGGCTGCCAAAAAGCCCCATACAGACTTCCAAGGTACCCCACTGACCACATTATATTGCTGGAAGTCACCAGGCAGATTTGTGATTTTGATGCCATTGTCAAGAAGGACAAGCATAGGATTGGATTTGGTGGAGATTTTCCACTAAGGATTGGCACTAGAGAGGTATGTCCTTCCATTGGTTCTACCCAAGCTTCAGAGGAAGAATTGAGTTCTCTTGGTTTGTCTCTCCATTCCAAGAGATCCAGGTTTGATATCACAAGAGAGGCTCAAGAGAAGGCTAGCAGAGAATATAGCCACAAAGTAAATTTGGAGGACTACTGGGCCAACTGCGGTGATGAGTACGAGGTCAGAAAGAGGAAATTCTCCCAGCTCCCAGTTGAGTCAATTCGACTATATAATGTAAGGGCAGTTCCTGACCAGTTGGAGGATGATGGAAACTTGATCCAGGATCACACCTATGAGGCCATAAAGGACAAACCAATTGGCGATGTAGATTGGCTGGAGGAGGAGCAAACAGAGTTAAAACAACTGATGGATCCTGTTCTCAAATTTACCAAGATCTGGCTCAAGCACACTTTGTGGGAGTTGGAGAGTAAAGGAGTGAAGTGCACTTATGACCTAATGGGAGATTTGGATCCCCATTCTACTTCTGAAGAATCTACCGAACAAGACCCTAAGGCCAAGGGCAAGTTGGACTCTCCTCTCAAAGTCAAGATTAAGGATGTACAAGAAACAGAGGCCCAAGAGACAGAAAAATAGAGAAGGCCAAAGGCCAAGAAGAGGATGAGGACTAAGAAGTCCGAGCAGGGTCCTGAGGTCGATGCTCTTGTGCCCAAAAGGAAAAGAATTATAAAATTGTCAGAGAAGGCTAGCTCCAAGGTTGCAGAGGAGGTAGCTACCCCACCAGTAATAGATGTTGAAAGCTCAGAGGAGAAGGCCAAAGTGTATGCAAGGAATTCTAGGACTCCTTCTCCTAAGGATGGTGTGCCTAGGGCAGGTTCCCCTCCAGTTGTCTCCCATGAGGAGCACCTTGGGGATGTTCCTTCCACTCATGAAATTCAAAGTGAACCGGGTGAGGAAGAAAATGTTGAGGACCATCCGGATGTTGAAAGTGAAGAATTCCATGCAGGAGATCTCCATAGTGCAGAGGCAGAGATTGAAAAGATAATGCAATCCCCTATGATTGCACATATAGACTCTCTGATCGGAACTGAGGCAGTTGAATCTCCTCCAAGGGAGGTAGAGGCATAAATGATCCCATCACCTGGGCAGGAGGAAGAACATGTTGAAGAAGAAGAAAGTAAGGCCGATGAGACTCCTGATAAACAAAGTTTGAATGAGGAAATAGAAGAAGATATACAAAATGTGGAGAAACAGGCTGAGGAGCAATTAGATCCTGATGTCCCTAAATGGCTTGACAGGGAAATAAGGAGAAAATAGGTGGTTGTGGAAGATAGTCCACCAAATTGGGATGCACTACTAGCTAGGATGGGAAAAGATGAAGGTAAAAAGAAAGCTAGAGTGATCTCGAGAGTTGAAAGGGATGAGGCACATAATAAGGTTGTTCATGTTGCTACCCCTGTCCCAGATAAAAATAGAGACGATGTGGCTGGAAGTGATTACAATATACAGACTTTCATTCTTGGGCCTACATCGGTTGAGCAAGACATTGAGGATTATGAGGGCTCCAGCGCATTCATTGTGGACAGGTTGAGAAGGGAAGTAAAAACCAAGCATGAACTGAAGAGAGAGAATGAGAATCTCAAGAAGTGCTTAGAGGAATTAATGAGGCCACTGCAGTCAATCAATCCCTCTTCCTCTGCCACCAATCCTCTGCCTCAAGAGACCATAACTGAGCTTGAAAAGATGAAGGCTTCCACCCTTGCCACTGTGAATTGGTTGAAAGGAGTACAAATTAAGGGTGATGAAGCTATCAAGGAGATTTTATCAGTCGGTAAGGAGGCTGTCATGACCATTGAATGGTTGAAACAGGTAATGGCGCAGGATAAAGAAGACACCGACCTCATGCTATAGAAAACTAGGACCCTAATGGAATGCACCCGGAACAAGTTGGTCAGCGACAAGATTCTTCCTTCTTCTAGAGCTGCCGAGCCATGGGAATGGTTTGAAATGTTGCAAATCCAGAAAAAAGTGTTGAGGAAAATTTACAAACAGAGAAAGCACATTGATGACACCCTAGCTGGCGTCTATGATGGCTCCATTTCTTTTTTTGAAATTATGACAGGATGAAGGAAAATCGTGCCCAAGTACTTGAGCCTGGAGTAGTTGAGAGAATGGTGGCACGATGTCTATGCACCACTTGATGACGGACCTGTCTCCGAGCACCAACTGGATGATGCGGCCACCTACCTCGCAGTTATTGATAAGCATGTAACATGTAAGGTCGACTGGGATAGGTCGGTCAAACACTCAAGGGAGGAGATTGTGTCCATTGAGAGGTGACTTAGGGTTCTTCCGGTACCACCTATGGCCGACTTGGATGCAGCGTTCTTGAGGCTACACGAAGAGTCAGATCGGTGCAAGGACAATAGGGAAAAGGGTTGATGATGGACGGCGGCGCGATTTGTGCTTTCCATTATTTTCCAGCGTGTCGACCGGGCTGCATCACGGATCCAGGGCCGACCTTGATGGGACACGCATTTTTTGCCTATTTGACCCATTTCGACAACCTTCTTGGCTAGGTACTTGCGTAGAGTTATTGCTGCGAAACCCTTGCTTGGCCGGCGGATTTCCCTGGAGCTTCTATTTATTGGGCATTTGGCCTCTTTGTAAAGGGTTAGAAAAGTTAGAAGAATTAGACAGTTGAAAATAGTTCGAACTTGTAATCAGAATATAGAAGTAGGGTAAATTAGCAAGTAGTGACCCTCAAGCAAATATTGTAACAGAAAGCTAAGATTGTTGCTATAGTGAAAATTTTGAAGGCAAATAGCGACATTGTGATTTGGTGCCGTATTTGTGTTCTCTTGTTTTGCATGGTTTTAGCCATTTCATCTTTAAAATTGCTTTGAGTTGGTAAATATCTAGATAGATTCGATTCAATAATGTTTGTGATCCAATACTTAAATGTTGCAGCAATCCTTCAGTCCATACTTTTCGCAACCGACTGACTGTTAGTTGCTTTGCAAAGTTAGCCTGGACTTGATATTCCTTGTGCTTAGTTCAATCATGAATGTTGTTCATTTCAACTGCAATAGGGTTATTTGAATGCATGTTCATGGTTTGAAAATATTAAGAGCCTTAGAAGATTGCACTGTTTTCTGTAAGGTAGCAGATTTATATAGGTCAAGCAGAAATCAGTTTTGAAGGATTGGTCCGTTTTGGGTATTGGTTACTCTCATTGTTAATCTTAGGAGTAATATTAGATTTAGAAATCTCTCTGAAACCCTCACTCTTTTGCTATTTCTTTGATTATTGGGTAAAAATTAGGATTGAAGTGTCACCAGTTTGTTAAATCTGACAAAATTGATTCCATAGCTTGCTTGTAGTAAGGTCCCATTGTGATTACCAACAATTTCACATTTATCACTGAGTTGTTTATGCACCATCAAGACCTGACATGAATACCTTGGGGTTATCTCTTGAGGCTTGCTAATAGAGATTTACCTTTTAAGAGAGATAGGATATTGCATCTTGTCTGTGTTGTTGTTGTTGTGCAGAAACAACAATCAACACTACATTCGTAACAACTTTTCCTTTATTTGAAATAGACACAATAGATTTTCCTTCAGAATGAAAGCGCAAGGAAGATCCCCCAAACTGAACCATCATTTGTCGATATTCTAGCAACAAGGCATACAAATGTGTGAAAGAAGGGTATTTCATTAAGGTGAATTTGTCTTGTCATGCTTGCTACAAGTTACCTATGAATACCTTATGCACATTTGAGTCAAGAAGTGGGTACAAGATCTATGAAAAGAGAACTTGGTATCATGCAATGAAGTCAGTTATCTTCTTGTTCTTTCCTTGCTTACATCAAACGAGATCTGAGGTCATTTTTGGACTGATGTTAGCCTGGAATTGATGGAGAAACTGATTGACGATTTGATCAAATAAGAGTATAGAATCATTAGGTAAGGAACGGTACCACTTGAGTGTTGTGTCTTTGAGAGATCAAGGGAATAGTTTCGCCATTAGAGCATCGTGATGAAAGAAGTCCAAACACATGGCGTTGAAAGGTGACACATGTTTCTGTGGATCCCCTTTACCACCATACTTTTTGAATTTCTTCATCCCCTGCGGGAAAGGAGTACTCAAGATTTCCACTCACAATGGACTATGTCGGAAGAAAGGTTAGAAGATAGGTTGGGTGGAAGCTTGAGAAATTCTTTCCAACTAGTTTTGCATCCGACCCATGTTCTGAGTAAGAGCATTCAAAATAGGGTCAGAGGATGACAAAGGCCCAGTGGAACCTCCCCCAGAACCACAATACTAGAACCACCTCTAGAGCTACCTCCATGACCACCGTTGAAGCCACCACAACTATCGAAGCCATCACCATGGCCTCCACCAGAGCCACCTCCACCAATGCCACCTCTGCTACCAAATCCTCCACCACTCATTCCAATGGAGCCTCCACCACTAGGGGCAGTAGGAGGGTTGAAGATAAAACCAAGGGGTATTCTACTTGCCTTGATAGTGTTAGGATTTTGAAGCAAAGGAAGCACTGATTGAAGGGCCCATTTCGTCCATGCATACAGATGTGGTAGGCATCGGGACGCCTATTTGTCTCGCATAAGTGTCAAGCACCTCTCCTCGAGTAGTACCCGACCTAGTGCTATACAAAGGTATGTACGCTTGGTCAGATCAGTAAGGCCACACAAGAACTCTATACCTATATGATCCTTTCCTAACATATATCTCACCTCGCTAGCATGCCTAGCGGCTCTCGCCATATTCAATGCTTTCTCCAAATGATTCACAAGGTCCAAAAACCTCCTATCTAGTTCTAAAATATTTTTTGCAGGAATATGAACAACATCATCCTCATCCATAGACAAAGTTGTAGGGGATGTTGGAGGAGTGGGTACACAAGTGGTCTCATCTATGAAACCCATCTCTTCAGTAAAGCCTATAGAAAAATCAATAGTAAAACCGGAAGTGACCTTCATCTTTTCTATTTGTAGGTGTCGCATACTTTTTCTAACCACGTACCCATAGGTCGTAGACTAGGTTGTGATGCTCATAAACCTTCACAACACTTAGGTTTACAACAATCACCAGGCACGAGGGAAAAATTCTCAACATAAATAAATGGATAGATGTTGTTTACGTTGGGTTCACCAAAATGTAAGGTAAGGGGACCAACCACACCAAGGCTCCAAGTCATGAAGAGCCAAGAGTAAAAGGATACCCTATTTTACCTCAAGCTAAGCGGGAGTTGAGGATAGAGAATGGTGAGCACTCCCAAGTTCTTTTATCACTCTATTGATCCAAGTACTTGAATGGGGCTAAACAATTCAGTTTCTGGAATCTAAACCATACCTTAGAAAACTCTCTGCCTGAGGACGATAGCGCGGATCTGGGATGTTAGCGCAACGTGTTGGCGTCTCTCTAGTGCGTTGGTGTTCACACGACTAGAAAGTGGAGAAGTACAATACGAGATATCAAGAAACCTACTTATGACTTAGCTAATGAAGTTTAATGAAAAAATAGAATAATAAAGTACAAGAAATAATTGTAAATATGATAAAGGAGATGATGAAAAAAGAGTGATGAAGACCAACTCACTGAAAGGCCAATTTTCTAGCAAGCTCCACGCACACATACACCTACACATAGCCAAGAGAGGAAAAATGTTGGGGTTGTATAGGGGTTTGCCTCAGTCAAACCCTCGCTTTAGTGTTTCCACCTCCACGGACAGGTAGGAAAGCCACAAGATAGAAAATGCAATAAATGAAATAGAAAGAAAGAGTATGAACACTACGAAAAAAAAAATTCTACTCTATCAAACCACAACAAAAGAAGGATAGTGAAGCAATACCACCTCCACCCAAAGGCACTCAAGGCCAATGAATGGAGAATATAAGACTACAATCTTGGCAAAGTTGACACGACTGGAGCGATGACGAAGGAGGTCTCACAAGACACCAAAATCGTAGCTTCTATGGTAGCACAACACATTCTTAGTGAATTTGATGGAGCAACAAGCTGCTAAGTAATGCTCAAATGATGCAAAAGAGATCAAGTGAGTATCTATAATTATGAAGAGGATGGAATGGATGAGAAAAATATGAATTTGAAGGAAGATTAGGAGGGAAAGAGTCATTTTCGAGTCACCTAGTCGACATAGAGGCATTACGCTTCATGCCCAATGGAGAATGTAACATCCTTGCAGACTCTAGAGGTATGAATCTGTCAGGGATGGAAGCATGTCACATAGAAATCTGTGTGTCATGCTCATATCCCCAACAAAAATTCCCCCATCGACACAAAAGATAGGCACCAAGTGGATTCAATGCAAATGGGTGATGTGGAATTTCTTAGTCGGGTTTGATTTTCTAAGGTGGAGGGATGTAGAAGGGGAATTTGAAAGAGGGGTGCAAATTCACTCCTATACAATATGACATTTTGTTTCGAAGGTCTCTTGCCAAAGATTTAACTATATGCATGAAAAAGGTATCATTCACCTTCTTATAGTTCCTCTTGTAATTCTTGTATTATAGTTGAGGGTAGCATTCATAAACAATGTAATCATTGGGGCCTATCCCCAGTTTCCCTTGGCAAGTCAGACCTTTGTAGGGAAAGTTTTTTGCTAGCAAGTAAACAATGTAAGAGGTCATATAAAACTTAGTTGTCTTCTTGAGTGATACATACTAGTCATGGATGTTATCGTTGATCATCTTTGCCCAATGAAACTTTATTTCCCCCTTAATATCTCTTCAACAAAGTAGTACATCCATTCTTCAAATACATTAGAAGTGGAGAGTCGTAAAATTTTTCTCACTAATGTCATTAGATCATTCACTTCCTCCACAAAATCACTTCTATACAACTTCTTCGGAAGCTTTCATGTGCTACGCTGAGGGGTGTGCATCCACTTCTTGTTGATTACTTGAAGGAAATCAGTGGGATTGGTTTGTCACATGTTAAGAGCATACTCCTTTGAATGCACCTCCATTTCCACAAAGGGATTCTGAAGACTCTTGCAATAGATGGAGGTGACAAGTCAACAACCACACATCCTTTATATGTTACTATTACCAAATTTTTGCCTCAGCTCGATTGGTGGAGCCAGCTAAATGTTATTTATCATAAGGTGGAATTGCACTTAAGTGCAAATACTATTTCGCATTTTTATCACTATACATTGAGTAGCAGTTATACATTTTAAAAGGAGAAATGGAGTTTTCAGAATGCCATTCATATGTTGTAGGATTAAAAGAAATACAGAATTGAGCAAATGAGCAAAATAGCATTTTAAATGCTTTCATTATTTCATAAAAGGACTCATATTTTTACAAGGCTTCATTTGATTTCAACAATCAAAATGATATTACAACATTGCATATAAATGCATTTTCTTTTCAAATGAAAAGCAAAGAATTGAAATCAAAAATCCACACAAGCCGTGGATGTAACTGTTACAACATATTGCTAATAGCACATTGCACTACTGAAGATGCAGAAAGGAAAACACATAAGTGACGGCATAATCATCATTGCCTGATTATCGATGTTTGATGTTGAATGGTGCACCCTGTCTTCTTGTGCTCCGTCGACCTGTAAGAGAAAGAAGGGCTGTCAGTGGCTCCGATTATGATGTAACCTATATGAGGCACCCACAATAGTACAACCTACTATTAACCATGCATTGAAACAATCAATCCAATCAAGTGTAGTAGGAAAGAAGTGAGTTGAAGGAGAGATAACGATATCATGATCATCATGTTCTATTTTTTATGCTAACATTGTTTGTTTCCTTGTGTAGGTATAGGTAAAATCATGAAGCTGAACACTATTTGAAAACCAAGCATGTGGAGAAAAATGGGCTCCCACAAGGGTTGAGCTTGGCATGCTGCCCTATCCATTAAATGGGCTAATTTTTAAAGATACATTATCATGTTCATCAATAGAAATGAAATACAACTGAAAGAGTAAAAACATATTTATCCATCGAGCAACTAAACCAACTGTGCATTCACAACGATTGGGTTTGTTTTCTGAAGGCTACAGGTGAACAGTGAGTTTAGTTCACTAAATGAATTCAACTGAGTACATTTACATCATTTTTTGCTGCAAGGTTCATGTTTTGTGTTATCTTGCTGATCATAATCATATATTTCATGTAAGTTTCAGTTCATCAATTCATTCTTTTCGCAGCCAAGGATAGTGAGCAGGCATACATTATGCCTTAATGAAGAGTTTTGTTTTGATTTTCCTCATGAAAAAGAGCAGATTTTGAAATCAGTTTGATAAGTGGAACATAAAAATGCATGAAGAGTACCATGTTGCTCAAGAGTACAAAGGACAGACAGTGCATTTGAGTGTTGAATGAATTACTAGTTCTAGTTAATTAATAAGTAAATACAAAATTATGAGTTGTAATGACTAATGATAATTCCAGAATAATAAGGGAAGAGCAAGCTTTGTCTTTTCAGAAGGAATTTTGAGTTGTCAGTTATGCATATGAACTGGTGAGTAGAGGTGGTTCGTGGTGCTGCAATGATCAATCAAAATCTCTATGAAGTCCAGCAGTGGAAAGCAAAGGTTGCCTGTGTGATAGAGATAAGGAATCCAAAAGAATAATGCAGTGTGCACAGTTCAACAAGCATTTTAACACATAAAAGCAATTTTCAATTTTGTCAGAACGAACAGATGATACTCTGAGTAAGTAATTTACAGAATTAAATTTAAAAGTGAGATTTTCTGTGTGCAAAGAAAGTAGCATGAAGTCAATATTTGGGCAAGACTGATGGCCGATATTCATCATTAATACGTTCTAGTGTATTTCATCCACAAAGAAGTATGGGAACCGGGAAATAACTTAACAAGGCATATTGAAAGTGCAAAAATGAGGCTTTCAGTTCTATCAAATGGTGAAATGTAAGATTTCGAATGATTTAAAGAGGCTCATATTTTTATACAATTGCAGTTCTTTAATACTACAAACGAGCTTCAGGAAAGAAGAGTGTAAGTGATCATCCAATATCTAAGAGGAGGTCTTGTTAAAAATTAGAACCTATACAACATGTCCATAGAGAAAGCTGGGGAGGGTAGAATACCATGAGAATCAGACTTTTCAACTTTTTAATCTACTCATATAAGTGTGTTTTTCAGAACAGCAGAAATAAAAGACACTTTGAGACAATCTTTAAGGAGTAGTTTTCTTCATGTTAAGGAAGTCTACGGTGGAGTTTGAAATACAGTCACAGAATCTCAAAGAGTAGCACCAGCTATTACATGCTGAGTTATGAATTAAATGCAAATGAATATATGATACCCACCTTTGGGGTCTGCATTCAAAATGCAGGAAAAGCAATAACACCGATACCCATATGAAGTTTCCATCTTAAATACAGATTTTCTTCTTGCTTCAAAAGGCCCCATTTGATGGTTTTGACAGATTACAAAATGAAGGTTTTCTTTTATTCTCTGAGTTAACCACATGGGGGTTTTCAACAAAGTATGAGATAAATTATTTCTTTCAGATTCAAAGCATATTCATGATGTGTTTTCAACAAGTTCAGCAAAATGTAGTAACATGAGAAATTTTGAATATACAACAATGGGCTCGAAGGCTCCCTGAAATAATGGAGAAACAAACATGATAGGTGTGTCCATTAAGCTCTATGAGCTCATGAATAGCAATACAGGAAAATACAATGAATGAAGTGCAGCTCAAAGCACTCATTGGTGTTTTCATGGCGCGACCTGTGATGAAATGGGTGGTTCTTCAAAGAAAATCAAAGCACGTATTCATGGTGTGGCCTTGTATGATGGCCATAGGTTTGCAAATAGAATCAACTTGATGCAGTAATAAAAACCTTTAGAAATAATAACAGAAATACAAAGAAGAATAAACTTACATGCACGCCTGGGGAAGAGAGTAAACTCTCAGCTGAGCTTAGTTATATTTCTTGCAATATCTCCTCATGGCACCTCATGGAGAAGGAAGAGAACATTAAGGAAGCACATAGAGCCATAAATATATCAAAAATGTGCTCATGTCGCAGTCTCAAGGCCAAAAAATGGCTTAAGAAAACAAAGCAAGAGACCTGCAGAAAGCTTACAAAAGTGTTACCATCAGAAACAAATAAAAATTAGACAGAGACAGTGGTACTGGAGCTCGAACCTCCTTCAAAATCATTCAAACCCTAGCTTGTGGCGTCGCTATTCCTTTCAGCCAGAGTTCAAGTTCTTCAAAATGATGAGTGCGAAGTGACCATTTTAGGGTTTGACTTTGTTTTGTTCATGCCCTAATGTGAGCCGACATTACTATTTCCCTTTGAATTTTCACCTTTTGACATTAGCATGTGAGAAATTCGAATTGGGGGTTACCTTGCACTACGATATTAAAATTTGAAGCTAAGGTTGGAGGCTAAAATCTATATGCCTAGGTTGATATTAAGTCTTTAAGACTTATATTTTGTGCCTTAGGAAAAATATGGGAGCTTGAATACCTTGTGTTATTGCTTTGAGAAGAAAATGAGGGTATGGGTGTTGAATATGTTATGACCTAGGGATAGCTTTTAATCATTATTTCCTTAGGGTTTATGATTTAATTGATTTTAGAGAAATCAATGAGAGTTTTTTTATGAGAGAATAATTATATTGATATTCTTATGATTTTTTGAGAAAATCAGATTATTATCTTGGAGCGATAAGGAGCTTTTCTTTTTGCAAAATATTTTTAATCTTTAATTGCAAAAATAAAACAAATTGTGCAAATCTGCAATCCTGTAAAGCAGAATCGTAAAGCAGTATCCTATAAATTGCTTTGTGATTTCTTGCTATTTTTAGCAGATTTGTTATTGACTTTTCTTCTTGGTCGGATTTCAGACCTGTCTTGGAGAGATAAGATGTTTTCTAAGCTTTTAAAGCAATTTTAGCCTATTTTTAGAGGCTTGACAGTGTGATCATAAAAGCGGTATGCTTTTTTCTGCTTTTAGGCAGTTTTTTGAGATAGTTTGAGGCCTTTTTCTTGGAGCTTTTCTCTGGGCTCGGATTAGGGTTTCTGGAGAGCTATGTTGGATAGACTTGGTCTTTTTTCTCTCCTCTCTCAGTAGTTCAGATCAGAGTTCCTGCTCCTATGCTATTTTGGAGTTGTGAACCTTGTACTCAGTTTTGACAGATTGACACTCTTTCAGTTCCAATAATATAGTAGAGTTCTTCTTTCCATTTTCTTGTCTCAAGACTGGTAACAGCAGTTTGATGTTTTGTGTATTCAAATTTGAAACCTTAATGTCTTGCTTTTATGAGTTTTTTTTGCACATGGTTTCATGTTTTCAGGTTATATGTTGTGTTCGATGTGTTGAATCTTCATATGAATTAATGATGAAATCATGTATTGGTGAGGAACCATTGTAGTGAAGGAATTGTTGTGAGTGGCAGGTTTCCATTTCTGTCAGAAGTTTTAAATCAATCATCAGTTAGATTCAGATTTGTTTTCAGTTCATCTTTTATCCTTTTCCCCTCTGAGGTTTTTAGAATAAGATTTATCATTCGGAGAACCAGCTCACTCTAGAGATTCCTCTTTCGTTCAGATCACCCACATTTGAAAGAGGTTTCCATGTTTTAGTAGGTTGTTGAATATTGCATTCAGCAGGGTGCAAATTTATTGACAACAGTTACAATTCTTCAAGAATTCTTGTAGTAGAATTCTATCATGTTCCCTAATACTATCGATTGAAATACAAACAAAATAGATATCAAATCTCAATTTAAATAGTATCACAGATAAACGCCACTGATATTATTAAAATAAATGATTAGAGGTATTATAGAAAGAAAATATAAAATAATTATTATTATACATAATCTTTGAAGACATGGTAGGGACCTGTGTGAATTCCTCACAAAGAAACGACTCACCCTTGCGAGTTGATGGAAGATTACAAATACATATATTTTCCAAAATGGAGCATCTATTATCATCTTCACGGGAGCATACAGTCGAAACACTGAATTAATGAACATGAGGTTTGTTAGACAAAACTCAACCTCATAATGTCGATTAACGTTACCACATCATTGGATATGTCATAGCACTGAAGGGGGAGTGAAACAACACTTGTGTGATTGTCTTCACATAAAATAGAATAATCAATCGAATATTGTTAAGCATCAAGTCGATCAAATACTACCCTAATTGATTGCATTAAAGAAACTAACTAGAAGGTTGATTACATTAAATGACTAATAAATCACCCTTAAAATGCTAAGAGGCACCTCCATTAGCAAGGACGCATCTTGCTAAAAGGTTGTGATCCATCATAACATTAGAAATAATGAACACTTAGGTCAATCATGACATCATCATAGCAGCAAGAGTAAGACAAGTAGGAAGGAGGTAACGTGGGAAATACATCACTCAGGTGAGGATATCTCACTTAGTCATTAATGATCTAGCATTCCAAATACCATATTGAATAATCACTCTGTAATAATGGTTGTATATACTAAAATTTTATTCTACAATCTCTTTCATATGAATGATGAATGATCTTTAGAGGTTGATCAGGTTATGGCATTGGTTGTGTCTAGACTATAAATCCTTTTGGCCGATAGACTATACATGCCAAACCACCTTGTACAATCAACCCAAGCATGGAATCTGTGTATTAGAGATTGCCAAAAATTCCAATATGATTATGTCTGAGTGCTTTATATTTCCTATTGCTATTACTTGTCAAATGTGCTAATTAGTGTAAATTATTGAAAAGACTAACATACTACAAACATATATATGTTTCATCTATTAATCTAGAATTGAATATATGAACTAGTTATTCTTATCTAATTATTAGTGTTAAGATTTCTTTAATATTATCATGATTATAATTAATTTAGGAATCCATTATAGTTTTTGTGCGTATCAAAATATGCGTGAATTATATCAAGACAAAAATACTTAGATAGGAAGTATTACAGTAAATAAATCTATCTAAATCAAACATAATTCTTTAAAAACTTCTCATCTTCCTCTAATCTCAAATGTCTTGGTAATTTATGCTCTCATATCTTATTTCTGCACAAATCACTGAGATATCATCTAAGAAACGAGTAGCCTATCTATTTATAATGCATATTCTAAACCTACATCTACATGATTGAATGATTGTTGGATGGAATGATAAAGATGATATGGTGAAATGGACTGATGCATACAAAATGATATGAAAGTAAGACAATGCAGAACTAAACTAATGATAATGAAATGAAAATGATCCTACATACTAAATTAAGCTAGGAAATGTCTAAAGGAGCCATGATTCAAAGAAAATTGACAAACTATTCTAAATGCTAAGCTGAAAATGCAAACTAAGCTTCTTAAAACATGGATGAATTTCTGTAGAGTAATATTATGCAAATGCTCCTTGTTGAAAATTTGTAAATGGGCCTCAATTTATAGATTTTTCCAAGGCATTAGGTGAGTTGGAAGCCATGAACGATTGAGATTTGGTCTGGAGAAATTGACGAAGGAGAATGAGAAGGATGGAGAAAACAAGGCAATTGTTCCCTTAAGTAAAACCATCTTGCCAAATGTAAGAAGGAATCGATTGGAGGATGAAGCCATGTGTCTTGAAGGTGGTTAAATTGTTGAGAGTAAATATCCAATTTATGAAAATAAGAATAATTATTTTCATGTGACACATGGTGAGTTGGAGGGTGAGGTGGAAGGTAGTTAGAGAAATTGTAGAAATGTGACAAATTAGAATTTAAAAATTCTAATTTAATGAGAGGGAATCAATTAAAATAAAATAAATTATTTAGATTTGTTTATTTTAATTAAATCATGAAGAGGGTGAATTAGAATAGAGGAATTAAGGAAATAGGAACTATGTAAATAAATTTGCAATTTATTTATATTGTAGAAGAATAAAGATTTCATTAATTAAATAATCAATATTTAATTAATATTTTCCAGACCAATTTTGAGTGTATACAGTTTCTTTAGTATTACCAAAATTATAATCGATTTATGAAATGATTTAATGAGAATCAATAGTGAATACAAATGTAATTGATTGTTGAAAAGATTGTCTTCTGAGCGTTTGCAAGCCTACTAGGGAGGAAGGGCCTAAGAAAAGTGGTGCCTAAAAACCCCACTCAAGTTTGTCCCTGAAACCCAAGGCAAGGATGGGCCATGGAGGAGTGGAAATTCCACTCAAGTCCGCCCAGTCCCAAGGAATGGATGGGCCATGGAGGGGTGGGAGTCCCACTCAATATCCGTCGAGGCCATGGAGGGGTGGTAGGCCTTGAACCACTTATAAGCTCTGCTAGCTTCCCCCTAGTAAGTCAAGTGTCTTTCGAGGTGATGACACAGGTAGAGAAAGTAGGTACAAGTGTATCCACTAAGCACGCCACTCTTAGGGTGGAATTGTATTGGTTTGGACATTCTACTCGGGGCCAAGGGGTGGGTTGTCTTGGTCAGACGCTTGAGCTCTTAGGCTTAGATGGATAGCTTCAGGCAGATCTACCCATGCCACTCCGCATATGTCTTCATTATGGCTTTTGTGATTATGTTTATATTTTGGATATCTAGATATTAATGCTAATAGATATATGTGTATGTGGAAATGTTGTTAATATGGTGAATGCAAATTTCAATCCAGGATTATTTCATTAGAGAGAACATTTCATTGAAAGAAGAAACCCTAAACCCAATCAACAAGAAAATTCTAGGGAAAAGAAGGACAAGGGACATTACAAATTCCTAACATCGATGAATAAGCTCAAGGCTGATTAGAGACAGCGGAAAGCCAACAGCCTGTGCAATGCCACTTTTCTTGTTTCTCCTAGCCATATCATTTTCTAGATTTGTGAGAGTACGCTCTTGGAACTCATCAATTTTCACATTCCTGAGGTCAATATCAAATATCTTGTCCCATGTGGACACAATCTTGGATGTAACCTCAATGCCATGAAATTTGTACTTCATTTTGGTTGATTTCTTTGCTTTCTCTAGATTTCTTGCTTTCTCACCCTTTTCCATATAACCTACATAAATAACACATTATTTTGATCAAGTGATGAAAAAGGTGGTTAGTCTGATCAAGAGATATATAACTATATTCAAAATCATCTTTAAAACATCCAACATCAGAGAAAATCATTAAATTTGGTAAATTGAACTCATTCTTGACATTTTGTGGGCTTTGAGTGTTTGCAGGCTAGGGGCATGTGGAAGCCACAAGGATGTGGTCCGAAGGAATGTGGGTTACAAGAGCTTGTGTTCCAAAGAGATGTGGGTGCCACACCATATGGTGCCAGTGCGATGGAAACTCGCAAGTGGCAACCCACAAGTGGAAACCAACATAGGGTTTTCCACAAAACTTCAATACTTAGTGATTTTAGGTTTATCAATTTAAGAATGTGGGAAAATGGATGCTAGAGGGTTTCAAAGGTTAACATTTAATATTTTCATACATTTACAATTGTATTAAAAAAAATGACAAATGGAAGCAACTAATGTGGAAGCTATTAGGGTTTGGGTCATAAAGTTTGGCGTGGGATCAACGGAATCCCACAAAGGGATTTTTGTAAAGACATTCTCGCATGATGGGATTTTGAGTTCAAATTCCTAAGATTTTTGTGAGGTTAACATGATTTTCCATTTTAAACCCTTAATTCTTTTAATCATTTGCTTCAAAGTTTGCAAAGAATGGTCAAGTGAGAGCCAAGGGTGTTTAGGCCAAATTCATGGCATGATGGCAATGGATTCCTACGAGTAAAACCCATGGAGATGAAGGTGTGCAAGACTTGGTGAAGTGGAAGCCACCCTTGGCTAAGCTGAGGTTTGGAAAGACATAAGTGGAATTCTACAGAGAGAATTCCACAAGAAGGGTTTCACAAGTTCAAGTGTTTAGAAACACTTTGTATGCCACAAAACTAATTCCAGAGGAAACCATGAATTCAAACCCCCCATAATCCACACTTAGAAATCAATAATTTGCAAGTCTTTAGGAATTCAAATACATATCGGGATTCAAAGAAACACTTAGCAACAATCAATCTCAATTACCAAAATCCGTAGGAGAAAGCCAGAGCACCAAACTTCACAAAATTTGTGAGGTGAAAATGAACCAAAGAGAACCTGTATTTATAGACAACATCCCATTAATGAAGCAATAAATGTGATACTTTTCCTTGAGGAATGTAGAAACACTAAATGTGGGAAACCACGAGTCGAAATTCGAAAGGAGTGTAGACAAGACAACTACAGAAGCCAACCAAAAGTGGGCCATTAGAAGTTAGAAGCCAATAGGTTGTGATCCAAGCGAACATGAAAGCCAAAATACATGACACCCCTATATTGGAATTCTGCAAGCAAAATTTTACAGGTGGCCACCCGCATCCAAAAACCCACAAATGGTGTAGATGACACCAACATTCACCTTGTGGAATCTCGTAAAGGGAATTTCGCAAGGCAAAACCCACAAATGGAAACCTAGTCAATTTTTCAAGATTTCCAAGGTGACTCAATATTTTGAGGGTGAAAGCAGGCCAAGGAGCTAAAATTGAAGGAAAAAAGAAAAACCAAACCAATGCGACAAAATCGATGAGGGTGAAAGAAAAACCTAACCAAAAAAAGGGGGGTCCCCATCTCATGGGGCGTGTGTGCAAAATGCACAAAAACTGGCGAATCTACTAGAGGAAATGCTCCAAAGCATTTCAATGATGAATAAAGACCCAAGACCTAGAATTTTTAATTTCACAAACCAGACAAGCTAATGCTCGTGAGTATCATGCTTAAAGAACCAAACCAAAACTTAGAGTGACCTATCACAATGTAACACCCCTCCATTTTGGATCTTTTGATCGACAATGTTTTCTTTGTTATGTGTTTTTATTATGTTGTGATTGATTATTTGTTTATAACATGCTTTCACATTAGCATAGTTGTTATTTGAATTAATAATGATGTATACTCATTTATTGATTATTGATGTTTTAATTTTGTCAGTCTTGATGTGACTATATTGGTGAAGAGAACGGTATTGCATCACTCGCTCACGAGTGTCCTGTGATTTTCGCGGTTCTCTCTTCACGGTGTGTATGATTTATTATATGTATATATGTGCGACATTTGCTTGTTTGCAGGATTGCAGGTACAGGACATTAGCTTCACCTGGTTTTACAGGTCTGAGCGTGTCCACTACTCAACAGTAATATTGGGAGATAGTAATGGGTTACCTAGTCATACCTTTACCCTAGTACAGTGTGTCGTCAGTTTGAATTTAGTCTTAGATTTATCATTGTTGTTCTAGGTATTTTATTATTGTACAAATTTAATTTAGTAGATTAAATGTGTATTTAATTTTAAATATTTAATTAAATGAATTATTGTTGTGAGGGCTTTAGAATAAATAAATAAATAAATAAATAAATTTTGGCTATGTTGATTGAGTAATTTTATTATTAAAAATAAATGGTAATTAAATAAGCAAAAATATTTAAATTGGTTGCAATTAGTAAATTGTATTATTATATTTAAATGCATGTGAATGGAAAATATCTAAATTGTTGAGGGAAAAGATATTTTAGATATTTTGTTTAAGATAACTAAGAGTTAGAAATTTGTGATCTAATTGTTGAAAATTCATTCACGGAAAGGATTTCTGGGAGAAAAGAAAAGAAAGTTGTTTCACGGAAAAAGTTCTGTATGGGTTGTGAAAAATTGGTGAAGAAATTGTGGATCTCTCGGAGGAAATTGTTTTAGAATTATTTTGTTGTAGAATTCTTGGCTGTGTTTTTTGTTGTGTCTTCTGGAAGGAGGCAAATGCATTGAATAAAGTTTTGGCTACATTGAGAATTGAAATTACAGAGAAGCTCGGCAACATTTTCTTGAGGCAACATTTTTCTGTAACAAGTTCTTTACTATTTTTGTGAAATTTGAAATTGAAAAGTTATTTTATTACTGTAATGCAAATTGGAAATGTTTTAGGAAATGATTTTTCAATACTGTAGAAGTTCTTGTTTCTTTCTTTTAAAAGATTGTCGTGAAAATGAAACCTCTGTAGAAAACAATTAAATCCTCTGTATAATTTGTTTATTCGAAATAGATTTATACAGGAGGAAATTATAGTGGAATTATTGAACCTCTATTGAATTTAAATCAAAACTTATAAACCTCTTCCTGTGAAAACATAATTTATTCTTCTGTAGAAAATGATAAATTATCGTTGAAGATTTAGATCTTTGTAGGAAAATATTTTTAACACGATAGAAAATTTAAAATGAAGTATTTGAGGAATTAGAAAACCTCTGTAGGATTGAAAATGAAATCTTCTGAGAAAACCAAAATAATTGGAAACCTCTGGTAATTTGAAAATCAAAACAGTAGAGAGAGTGTGTCACTAAATTAATCATAACTAAAAATTTACGAACTGGGTAGGGCTGAATTTTTTATATGTTTTAGACGAATTGATTGCGCACCTTCAATAAAAATTTCAGAGAAACTCAAATCCGAAAACAAAAATAATTAAAGTCGCAACATACGAGATTTATGATTAAAGTTGTCTGAAAATTGTTAATTTATATTTATATATTTATTTAATTGTTTAAAAATATATATTAGAAATATTGCATATAATTTTAGAGTATTTAAAATATATTTAAATGTATTTTTAAATAGGTGCATGCACATGCACATGCACAATTTGATATTTTTAAATAAACGTTGAAAAATAATAATTATATTACGCAATTAGAAAATATATATATTTATTTAAAAGAAATATTATATCGTTAATTAATGCATACAATACACAAGTAGGTGTTTTATAATATGATGATTTTATTAGAAGGATTAAGATTTCTATTTATATTTGTTGTGAAATTTGAGTTGACAATTAGTTTTAATTTCCTTATGTTTTGTAAATAGAAGTATTTATATATTAATAAAAGCATGTAAATACATGGGTTAATAAAATTTTAAAATAAAAAGACTTAGGAGTGAAAGTTGATTTGTATTTAAATATATATTGATTCAATTTGGATTTAGAAAATCCGAATATTAGATTATTTAAGTGTGAATTATTTTAAGTTGTATTATTTTCTGTTCACATTTGCGGGCAATTTGAATTGAATATTATGAGTAATTGTCAAATTCAAAGTTAAGCAGTTGGTTTAATTTGTTGTGGATTTATTGGATTTAGGAAATCCTAATGGTCATTTATTTAATTACTTGAGTGGTTTCTTATTGTTGTGTATTCTTCTATAATTGTGTATTGGGAATTGGGGATATTTGTTGTCGACGAAATTATAAGTCTTCCAGAGATTGTAAAATTGTGAGAGGGTTATTGTATCTTTTGTTCGCCCTTTTTGAAATTTTCCTTGGGTAGTGCACGTTTTTTGGGTTCAGTATTTAACATCTGTAGGGATGTGTGAATTAGTTTGAACACCCGATTACTATGAACGGGTTGTGTGATTTGATTTGAGCACCCGGTTACTACGAACGGGATGTGTTGTTATTTGCAAAATAGTTGATATTTGTTATCGTATTTTGTGCACTGTCTACCCTTGGGTTGTGGAGTATGTTATTGTGTTGTCGATAGGGGAGTGACTTTCAACGGGGGCCAGGACACAAAAGGGTCCCAAGATAATTTGTGTGAAAATCAGTTTAATCAGTGGAAATTAAATAACCTTTATTAGGGATGGAGTAGCTTAATATTTAATCAGATAATTTAGCCTTGCTCATTAGCTCAAGGGCTAGTATGAGACTTAAGATGAGTTGGGAAGGCCTGGAATGGCAAGATCGTTATCTTGTCTTCTCGAAAGATAACTGATTCCGCACTGGTGTGCATGTGGGGCCGGAATCGTAAGAGGTTACCAGGATAACCCTAGAGGGGGGCCGGGACCTAGGAAGATTTCCTTTGGATAACCAATGCAACCTTTGTGATGACACTCCTCCTATGACAATGATCGATTTGTATTATATAGTGGATGTATTTGATTCAGTGGTTCTGGAAGCAATGTAACCTTATGTTTTATGTCTTTTAGGTATAGTGTTATTTTATGTTTTTTTGGTACAGTGTTGTTTTGTGTTTACTGGTACAGTGTTGTTTTGCATTTACTGGTACAGTGTGGTATTGTATATTACTTGTGTCTAGAGGTAATAGGTTTGTCTTGGTTACCTGTTACTATCTCCTAGCACGGGGGCTGGGCCTACGGGTACCAGATGGTTGGGTGGCGTGCATCTTACACTGTTGAGTTTCTCTTCCTATTCGTGATGGCGGAATCTTCTTGTTCGAGGAGCTCGTGTGGTTCTTTGGAGTTGTTCTTCTCCTTTTTCATTGTAACTGTGGATCTATATGTATAATTGTAATACCTCATTTGTATCGAGATGAACCTTTGTGATATAATTGTAATAGTATTTATGATCTATTCATTATTGGATTTAATGGTGTTGTATATGTAGAAATATGTTTAATACATTTATATGTGTTAGATTTATCTTAAAATGGTTTAATGCTTTGTTGTAAGTTGTATCTTGAGTTTAATATTCATATGCTATGGTTGGTTAAATTTTATAAGTAATGGTGTTCACATGTAGACGTGTTGCGTAGCCTAGAGGATGTATGTGGCTAGAGTAGGTTACTTTACTCGTCTTGTTTTAACTTTAAAAAAAAATTGGTTGTGCTTCCGTAGTATTGCATCGTCCTCTAGGTTGCAGGACGGGGTTTTACACTAGGGAAACAATTGTGTGTGTGAATAATATTCATTATTACTGCCTAAGAAGGATCCCAACCAGAAGCAACATACCACCAAGTGTAAGGCTGCGTAAGTAATTGTAACTCGGATAGAGCCTCGTTGTTAGTTAAGCATCCATAGCCCCGATGAGGATATTGTTGATATCTTCTCAAACATAGCTCTACTATAGCCTCGATAGAGTTATTTGAATCCCCCTGAATGTTGAATTGATGCTTTATTGAGTATCTTTCAAATTTTTTCCTTGTTCCTTCTTATTTCTTTTATATTCAATGCATAAGCAATGAAGCCTACCTCAGGGCTAAAGATACAAGTGGTGCTAAAGCAAAAAATAAAGATTTTTTACCTTACACTAAGCAACCCTGATGTAACTCAAAAAGACCTCTCATGTACTTAGATGTGTTCATGTAATGTGTGGGGTTTCATCGATATGACAAGATACTCTGAGGTTCAGCATGGACAAGAACAAAAACACTCAAAAGAATCTATCATCAATATACTCAACCATAATCTTCCAAGGAAAGGACAAAGATTTATTAAAGAAATACCACTGGACTCACTTCTTAGCATAAATACCAATTGCTCAAAATTATTCCCAACACTCAAAAAGGAAACAAGAACAACGTGATGCAAAGCAACCAACTTTAACTATGTACAAAGGGTTGAGTTGGAAACAACTTGAGCCAAGAAGTAATGTTTCAAATACTACCCGTTGATGAGAAATAAGACGTCTTCACCTATGAGGGTCTTTAGGTGATAAGCATTGTCCCCAAGTATCTCAGAAATTTGAAAGGGGCCAAGCCAAAGCTTGTTGAATTTTTCGTGTTCCCCTTTCTTCTCATGGGCTTTATCCAAGTACAAGACCAAATCAGAAATTCTAAAGGCCTTAACCCTATCCTATCAGTCAAACCAACACTTGACAACACCTTGGTGCTTAGAAAACTTTCCAATGGCCTCCTCTCTTTTCTTCTAAATTGAGGAGTTGTGCAAGGTGGGATTCTAACCTCTCTCCCTCAACATAATACCCATTGATTAATTGCAAGGTGGGAATCCTCAGATGGATTGAAAACACAAGATCTTGACCATAGACTAACTAGGATGGATATGTTCCAAGGGAAACCTTCTAACGTGTGCAGTCTGCCCATAAGGTGAACCATAACTGGGTATGCCAATCTTTGGGATTCTTGTCCAACAGTTTACGAATGACATTAAATATGTTCTTATTAGTGGATTCTGCCAAATTGTTCCCTTGTGGATAGTAGTTAGATGAAAATTTCAATGTAATGTCGTAATCAAATGCCTAACCCAAAAATTTAAGTGAAGCGAATGCAGGGCCATTATCACAAAAAAATGAAAAGGGACAACCAAAATGTGTAATAATATGCTCTTCAAGAAACTTAATAACTACCTCTGTAGTACATTGTTTACATGCAATTTCTTCAATCCATCTAATGCAGTAATCAGTGTTAGTTAGAATGTACCTGTGGCCCACAAAGGAGGGTGGGTTGATCATACTAATAAATTCAAGTCCCCATTGAGTAAAAGGCCTCACCTCAGCTATTGGATGCAATGGAATAGCAACATACCTCTCTCTATTGGCAGTAGTCTGGCATATATGAAAAGTGTGTATGTGTGCATGAACATCCTTAAACAGTGTCAAACAATAATGCCCAACTCTGAGGATCTAATTTTTTGTTGAGGGGCCTGAATCCTGACCAGTCCTAAATTTTTCGTGGAATTCATTTAACACCATTTTAGCTTCTTGCTTCCCAAGGCACCTCAAATAAATTCCTTCATGATTCTTCTTATAAGGTATTACCCCTTTCATCATGAAACTATTGACTTTAAGCCATAAGGTGCATCTTTGTACTATGTTCAGATGTGGTGGGCGGGTCTGAATTAGAAAGTAATACATTGTCTCATCATACCAATCAGTAGGGGATACATCCTCAATATTGTATTATTGTGTTGTGAGTCTTGGGTTAGTTTCAGCCTTTGTGCAATTGAGAGCTTGTCCTCAAACCAATTTCATAGGTTAGCTTTCTATGTCATATTCACGTAACATGGTCACCCATTCCCCCTTGAATTCCCCCATCTCATTCTACATCAATAGTATCTTCATAGCATAATCTGGGACAATCACATACACTTTACTTCTCAAAATGTAATTTCTAAATTTCTTTATAGCACGTACCAACACATATGCTTGTTTCTCTATGCTTGGATACCTCAACTCTAAATCTTTGAGGGGGGTACTCATGAAGGCTATAAGGTGTTCATCTGATTGCTCTCATTTTTGTGTTAACATTCCAGTGCAAGAGTGATCTGATGTGAAATAATAAATATAGAAAGGTTGTGAGTAATTATGGCTCACCAAAATGGGGGCATCTAAAATGGCCTTTTTAATCTCTTCAAATGCTCCTTTCACTTCTAGAGTCCAGTCAATCTTGGTTTCTTGCTTGAGCATTGCATTCAATGGTTTTACTATCTCAATGAATCTCGTGATGAATTTACATACTAAATTGATTTACCAAAATAATATTTCAAATCCTTCTTACTGGTTGGGGGCTGAATTTGAATTTGATCCAGATCAATGATATGCCTTTTTTTTAAATCATGTGGCCAAATAACTTTCCTTCTGTTACACCAAAGATGCACTTCTTCAAATTAAGTGAGATACCAAACTCTTGGCATATCTGAAATATCTTGCACAAATTTGAGATGTGATCCTCCCTCTTCTTGGAAAACACCATTAGATCATCCATATAGATTATGATACACTTTCTAATCATTTCCTTGAAGGTGATATCCATTGCACAGTAAAATGTAGCTCTAGTGTTGATCAATCTAAATGGCATACGTCTATAAGTAAAGGTTCCCCATTTGGTGGTGAATGTTTTTTTCATCTTATCCTCCTATTGAACCATTTCTTGGTTGTATCCTAAATATCCATCCAAGAAGGACATAATCTTAGAGCCATTCACTACTTGTAGAACTTTATCCAAAGATGGGGTAATTATCCTTTTCTGACGCCTGATTGAGATTACAAAAGTCCACACACAAGAGAATCTCACTATTCTTTTTTTTACTTGTACCAAATTGGCGACCCATGTTGAGTGCCTCACGAGGAAAATGATTTGAGTTGACAACAACTTCTGCACTTCTTTATGAATAATTGGCTCCAAT
Organism: Sequoia sempervirens; assembly: GCA_007258455.2. Taxonomy (NCBI): domain Eukaryota; kingdom Viridiplantae; phylum Streptophyta; class Pinopsida; order Cupressales; family Cupressaceae; genus Sequoia; species Sequoia sempervirens. Next base: position 301,147 of record VDFB02323086.1, on the reverse strand, counting down.
AAGGCATTAACCGATCATTGCTTCTTCCTAAATGGCTTTACATCAATCTTAAGAGGTATAGTATGTGTGATGATGGAGGTATTGTATGTCTTCAGATCCTCACAGCTCCTTGCGATCGCATCTTGATATACATGCAATGCTTTAATTATCCCTTCCTTTCAGCAGGAGTGTAGACCTTGCCAATAAAGATATTCTTCACATTCTCTGAAGTGCCCATGTTATATGTGTCACACTAACTTTCCATGGGCTCTTTTTTCAATTGTTGACCTTGATCTCTTAGCTGATCAAAATCAAAGATTCTCTCTAACTGCACCATACCCCTTGGAATAGTATTCATCTTTAAGTTGATCACTCCTTCCAAGTCTAACTTTTCTTCCTCAAGTTCAGCCTCATCAATGATTTGTGTAGCAAACACATCAGAGCTAGTGATGAATTCAAGTATGTGCTTGTTATCTTCGAAGACATGGAAATTAGTAACATTATCTATCACAAACAGTGTAGGAGTCAATTCAACAGTAAATTTATTTAATCCTGAGAGTGATAATGGTTGTAATGTACTTGATGTCTGAGCTAATGCATCAATAATTTGATTCTTTCAATGAGAGATCAACTAAATATTGAAGGCATCAAAACACTCTATCAAATCCCAGACACGATACCAATAGTTGGTCAACCTCCTATCATGACATGAGTATTGTCTCCTTACTTTATTTACCACTAATTCATAATCTTTGAACACTTGAAGTTCTTTGGCCTTCTTATGCAATGTCGTCAAAAGACCATGTACCAATGCTTTGTATTCTACAACATTATTAGTGTAGTAAAATTGTAGTCTATGGGTTTTGAAGAATGTTTTACCAATAAGGCTATTCAATTTGAATCCTGCTCCATCACCTTGCTTGGACTTGGACCTGTCAAATCTTAAAGTCTAGAACTTGTTTGGTCTGATTTCTCCTTATTAATTGAAGGCATTTTAATCTTCCATTGAGAGACCTACTTAGGTTGACTTTGTTGTACAGGTGGTTGCTCCTCCTTATTTTTTTTATTTTTTACAATGTGATCGGAAGGATTGATTTTTTTATTCCCTCCATTGCAGTCTGACATAGGTAGCATTCAAACTCTAAATGATACATGCACACATCTTCCTATAAATTCTTGAAATCCTTCAAACAACCCAATTTCTCCATCAGCTTAAGAATCATCATTCGTATCAACACATGCTTTAGTGTTATTGGGAATTTGGGTCAAATCCCTAGATATGTCATGTAACATAAGTATTTCCTCTTCCTCTTCTACAACCATAGGGATGTAGGTTCCCAAATCTTCCTCTAAGAATAGCACTCCATTGGTCTTGTTGTATTATATTATTATATGCTTCATTCTAGGCTCTTGTTCTACACATATTTGGTTTGACATTCCTTTCCAAGGGAGCCACATGTATGAATGGTTGGTGTGTATATATCCATTCAACATCTTGGTCCAATCTCTACTCAAGATTAAACCATAGGTATTTGGGAATATCAACCACCTCTATGTTGATTACTTGTTGAACTCTAGGATCCGAGGCCACCTGCATGGGAATCTTGTTTAACTCCCCAACAACATTCATCTCTTTTTTGTCTAGTTGTGTCACTTTCCTATGGGATGGGGTGGGATTAAGATCGAAGGCCTTATATACTAGAAGAGGCATAACGTTCATGGAAGCACCAGAATCAAGCAAGCAATTATGTATATTTTTCCCAAATATATGTAGTGTTAGTAGGAAAGGAGAGGTTTCGTGCCTATCTCTGAACAAACTTACAAAAGTCTCTGCTTGAGAGACTTGAGCCTTTTCTTTTTCTTTTCCTTTTTCCAAGATTTTTTTGGATCAATAGCTTATTATCAGTTGCGTTAGATGGAACATTTTTGGCCACTGTATCAACTACATGGGGATTGTGTGAAGCTTTCGACTAGGCAGACCCATGCATTGATCTGAAAAAGGAATTTCTAATTTCTAGCACCTTTAGTAGTTCAAAAGTTGAAAGACCCTTTATTTTCTTTAACTCCTCTACTACGTACTCCCCCATTTGAGAAAAATCTGATTTAGACTGATCTCCCTTTGCAAAATACTGCATAGGCACTTCAAGAAATGGAGTATTGCTTGTCTTAGGATCTAGAGGAATATTAAGATTATTTGGTGGGGTACAGGTAGTGAATGGACCTCCAAATTTTATTATTAGTAGGTCATATGGTGTCCTTCTTTGATTCAACATATGAAAATCATCTCCTTTAGTACGATCAATATTTGTTTCGAATAAATGATAAAGAGAGTCTTTGTTACATAAATCCTTCGACTTAGTTGTAGATATTGTAGGATTCTTCATTTTAGGTTCATTTTCTTTCACTCTGGGGAACAAATCTTGATTTAACACCATCATAGAATCATATGGATTGGAAGGAACTATCTCACACCGAGAAAAATTATCTACTCTCCCAGTATTTTGTACCTCCAACTGAAATATGCTTGTTGTGATCTAGAATTTTGGACAATTGAGTTCTGAATGTTGATTTATATTGTGCAACCTACAACAGCCTGACAATGTTTCCTTAGCCAAGTATACTCCCCCAAATGGACTCTCAAAAGTGTTTGGTGGATCTAGTGGAGAAGGAACTCCATTATTGGCTCGTGTATTCTAGGTTCTACTCTTTCTAGGGAAATTTTAATTCTACCTACGATCATTGCCCTGATTTTGGCCTAGATCTTTATTATAATTCGCTTGAAAATTCCTCTGAGAATTTTGCAATTGATTGTTTTGGTTTCTTAGGTAATTTACCCCTGTATAAAGTTTCTTTACTTGCTCTGTTAGCTCATCAATTCAATCTTTTTCAGTTGGGGTTTGAGCAAGGACATAATTTTGAAGGTAGATGGGTTGGGCTGTTGCAAAATTCTATAAATAGGTAGGTACATTAGGATTCTAGAAGTAGGTTGGTACAGTGGAAAGATTTAGATTTAATGGAGGGCCTAGGTGAGGCACCATCTACACCTGTGGGGTTTTATTCATGACTAAAGTATGGTTTGCAAGATCCTTAGTCAACCTTTGAACCTGATTGAGGTTTGCAGTTATTCCTAACGATGGAATCGAGATCAAAATATTCTATCCTAGATCAGTACTAGCAGTAATTTCCTTAGCATATGTAGCCACTAGGTTTTGTGGAGTAGGGCGCACCCTTTTTACAAAGGCTGAAGTAAGTTGATCTAAAGTTGCATAATAGACTAATCTGGCTAACACATCATCCACTACTTAGGGAGACTGCAACCTAGTGTAGGCTTTGTGGAATATATTATTAAAGGAGCCTATGGGTTCATTTTCTTTCCTTTTACATGAGATGAACTGCTAGTACAACTCAGAAGGGTTGATAGAAATTTTAATTTTTTCCAAAAAGATTGTCTTGATTTCCTACCAATCATGAATTGATCCAAATGGAAAATGTATAAACCAATAGAATGCCTCATCTCCTAGTGAGTAAGGGAATATTTTGCATGCTACATCCTGATGTTCAATCACTTTTTTTAGGGCTCCTTCAAATATCTTAATTTTTTTTCTTTGGTCCTTTGAGAGTCATTGGGGAAGAACTTTGAGCAGATTTTTTGTGGATTCTTGGGCATTTCATAGTATTTGTTGAAGGTGAGAGGTGATGGGTTGTTAGTTATCCAAGCCATTGGTGGAGGTGGGGGTGGTAATGGTTGTGTTATAACAACCAAAATATGTGAGGAAGATGAGGATGAAGTGGGAGAAGTGGATGATGCAGAACTAGAAGATGGAGAAGGTGGAGGTGAAAGAGATGTGGTAGGTGGAGCTGAAGATGAACCTTCTCCTTTTTAGCTCTCTTGGATCATGTAGGGGTTTTAAGCTCTTATAATTCTCCCTTGTTTGGTGTAGACCTTAGTATTCTACATAATCTTCTAGGAGAAAATGATCCTATACGCTCCAGCTTTGTTTAAGTAGCCCTCCTTCTAGTGCTAATTTTGTTGATGAGTATTTTTTCACTACACAACATAGATAAAGCATAAGTGTTCTATCTCTCTTGAAAGGTAACTTCCTATAGAAAATCTTCATAAAATGACCCAAGGTTCTAGATGTCAGGTCTTGACTATGAAAAAATAGCTTAGTAGTTGATGTGATTTGCTAGTATCACAAAGGGAATTTATGGTTTACAAAGACTAGAAGCCTATGGGAATGAAACAAGGGTTTACAAAGTCTGAAGACTGGTTAAAACCCTAGCCGGTTCTTCAAAATGACAATCTAAAAAATAATATTTTATCATTAAATATAACAGCTTGAGTGATGCTTTGGTCTTAAACTAACTCATATTTATAAAGAAATTGTAAAAGATGGAAGGTTTGAGAGAAATCCTTAAGTCTCAAATCCTATGGATAGCTTCAAAAATGGAAGATGCTTCAGATAAATAAACCCCTAATAAACTAATCATTGCTTAACCAAGGGATAACCTACAATGTCACAAAAATAGTGCAATCTTCTAAGGTAAACTTCATATTTTCAAACTGTAATATCCACACATGCAAGCATAAACATTCACAATTGAACTTAAGCACAAGAAATTAGCTCAAACTAACCTTACAATGCAATCTACAATAAACAAATTACAAAAGGTATGATCAAGAAGCTTATTGAAATACCTTAATATTTTGCAATTATCGAAGTTGAACAAAAACTAATAATGCTGAAATAAAACTTGGAAGATGGAATCATGCATAAATTCAGAAATAATAAAGAAGAGTCACCAACACTTCAATGTCTTCTCTTATATTACTCTGAATTCTTTGTTACAACAATTCTCTTCCACCCTTCAAATGATAGCGAGTTGAATTTTATAGAAGAGCTCAACAAAATCAATGGTGGAGATCAACTCAACACCAATGACCAAGATTTAATATTCTCTTAGGATTTTGGGTGCATTAGATACATTTAAAATTATCCCCAATATAAAATGAGTTCACATGTGAGCCTAGGAGAATGTAAAATATTCTAACATTTTATATTTTTAAAATATTCTACAAAATCCCCTAAAGTTGGGTGCATGCACTCTAAGATAACTAACTTTGTCTTTAGCTGGAATTTTATAGATATTTATCATTTATTATATTATTTCTAGCCTTTTTCTCTTTTACATCATATTTAACAAAATTAGTTAATGCCACCACTAGTTGTTGATGTGGCAGAAGCTAAGCTCTATTGATCTTGAAGGTGATTATCTTGTTCTCCTCTGATAGCTCCTTATGCAGGTTTACGCATGTCTTCCTTTTCTTGATCAACTCTTCTGACTTAGAAAATGCTCTGGCAGCCATATCCAGAAAGTCCACATCCAAGCTATCTGAAGATCCCCTCCGGATCCTCGCATACCAAACTTTCTTAATAACCATTCATCCAATTTCTCCACAGAAATTGCAGCACCAACCATGAGTTCTAAAAAATGGGTCACATTCATATAGAAAATCATTAATTCTATCAATAATTATTTGCAATTATGGAAAAAAATTAGAAAGGATTTCCTTATGAAAATCAATTGTGTATGCCCAAAATTTAGGTTGCTTTATTTTATTTATGGCCAAAATTTTCTCCCTTTCCAAAACTTCTACAAACAAAGTTCTGATAACTTATAGTTTTAGGCAAGTGATCTCATGGTACTTCAAAAAAGTTGTGTAGTCTTCAATCTCTTTATCAACTACCTCTTTTAGAATCAAATAATTATTGTGCATTTCTACTCCCACATCGACTACCTTGTCTTCGGTAGCAATGACATGATTGATCCTTTCTGTAGTGGCATTAGTCCAATTCTTCATTCTTTCCACTTTATTCACTTCTTCCTTGAATAGGATCATAGGAGTAGAGACCTTTGCAGAAATATCCTACCCCAAAGTTTCCAACTATTGGATACAGGAAGTTAATTCTACAACCTACACATTCAACTAATTTTTAGTTGCATGATCCTTGTCCATTCTATTCAAAATGGTCATCACTAACCCATGAAACTCATAAGTTTCTTGTGCTCTATTGGTGGGGATGATGTTTATCGAAGTCACATTATACTCGAAGGGAAATACAGTTGCAACATCCTTCTCCACAGTCGGGTCGGCAATATGGATAGTGCAAGAACCTGAGGCACCCTTGGTGATATGGGACCTAACCTTCACCTTATTTCTCTCCTTTGGTTGTTGGCCTGCTCGGGCTAGGATAGCCTCAAAGTGAGCTTTTGGGTCATGTACCATAGGAGCCTTTTTCTTTCAATTGTTGCTCAAGCCAAGGAGTAGTTGTTTTCTCAACCAACAATGTGGTAGCAATCTTATGTGTTTGTAGCTCCTCTTGCTTCTCTTCTTGATGCACTTATTTTTTATCAACATTTATTCTTCAATTATCTTCTCAATTTTCTCTTCTTCTATTTTCTCATGCTAAGTAGACTCAATATCTGCTTCCTTTTCCTTTTTTTTCTTCCTCTCTTTCAGGTATTTCTTCTTCTTGCACATCTTTAATGTTGTCATCCTTTAAGGCTTCTTCTTCTTCATGTGGCTAGTCTTCAAGACCTTCTTCCATTCTATCTCCTCTCAAATCCTTTTCTCCTTCGACATCTTCATTAGTTCGATCTCCCTCAGGTTCCATAACTTTGAAGCCCTCACTTGGCTCTTGAGTGTATTCTTCATGCTCGAACACTACAAATTATTTGCCAATGGAAACTACATCTTCAAGCTTCTCCCTCTCTTGTTGTTGCATATCTTCCCATAACTTTTCAACATTCTCCATTTTTGGTGGCTCAAGGATAGGAGGAGGAGGAGCAGTGGGAAGAATAATGATAATTTGAGCCATAAGAAGCCTATTATCTTGATATAACAAGGCCTCTGACAACTCATTCAAAATTTTCTTCAAACATGCAACAAAGGTCTCGAGTAGAGTGGTAGAAGGAGAAAAATGTGGGATGGAAGGAAGGGTAGGTGATAGTATAGAGAAGGTGGGATGAGGAGGTGGAAGTGTGGAGGAGGAAGGAGAAGATGTAGCTGATGAAGAAGACTCAACCAAGATCACAAAGATAGGAGCAGAGGAAGGAAGGTGGACAAAGATGCCCATGATAGGCGGAGAAGACATGGTTAGTGGAGGTGGAATGGAAGCAGAGGAAAACGGTGTAGTGAAATGAGGTGGTGGGGATGGATGAATGGGGGACTAAACCTAGGAGTCCTCTTCTGGAACTGATGGTTCCTCCTTGATGGTCTCCATGACAATTTATGTGTTTTACATGCATTCTTGTTTTACAGAGTTTCAGTCCTATTAGGATTCTTCTTTCTTTTTAGTTATGGTTTCAAAAATTCAATATTAACTATACACTCTAATATCTAGGAGTGGAAGTTAATGATTGTGGTTAGTTTTTGCTTTGAATAACCCTCCCTCGAGCTTGTATATAGTCGATGGTTGAGTCCTTAGATAAGTTAGTTGATTTTTAGTTTTTCATTATTAGTTATTTTCAGTTTCAAGACATGATGAATATTCAGAATGATTGAATGTAATCTATGAGAAGATCTTATGTAATCTTTCATGATATGCAATAAATGAAGTCAATTTCACTAGATGCGTATAATTTGTTAGTTAGATTTGGTTTCAATTAAGTGAGAAAACCACTTGAGTAGGCCACTCAAGCTAACTATTCCTCACTTCATTTTTAGTTGTTTATTTTTGTTTAATAGTTGTTTCCTTATTATTATTACCCCATGAACTAATTGCAAGTTAAACTAGAATCTCATACTTTTCTTATTGATAATGAATGTTCATGAGCATGCATGTAATGGTTAACCAATAGTATTCTAGAGGTTAAATTAGTTGAGTTGTTAGTTTTGATTAGTTTTGAGTTGATACAGTGATTTGTTATTTACAGTAGTTCAGTTACAGTTTTAGTTGTAGGTACCCGTAGCCATTAGTTCTGATTTGTTTCTTTCACTGTTAAGAAATTTTGTGATTTCCAACAATTAAAACAACTTGAGTAAGATAACCTAGGTAGTTTCAAGTCTCTGAAGGCATGTACAATGTTGCACCATCACAAGTTTACAAACCCTGGGTTGACATTTTAGTGTAGTCTTTGCAATGTTGAGTGGACTGTTCAGTTAGTTAAACCTTTGAATTGTGTAGGTTCTACAAAGTTTACAATACATTAGTTTAGACTCTACAATAACTCTTTAGGAAAGTTTTATTTAACGATCCTCATAAATTATTTATCCATGGCATATTTCTATAGTATTTTTTAGCTATTGAAGTCTTATAATGCTTCATTTTTCTATATATACATAGACATACAACTTTTATTATAAAAATGGTTATTCAATTTTTTGTGGTGTCATAAATCCAAGTTAATGTGAAGAATTTGGGCCTATAATATATCATTTAGGGGACTTACCCAACCACGATAGGAATGTGCTTTGTAATATGATTTGTGCCTTGCAATATTGTATACCATACACTATGCCATTACCTTTAATTATATAAGCATAGAGATGCAACTACTCTCACAAATAGCCCTGATTAATCTTGTATGTCCTTCCAATCTTACTTTGAATAAGTATTTTTATAATTACCTCATAATTATGGTATAATCATTCTTATGTTGAAGAGGCTAAGTGAATGGGATTGCTTACTTTGTTTATTTGACACTAAAATGAGCAATACATAGGTGATGCTCTTTATAGATGCACCCTTCACAAAGCCATTGTGTGAGATAACCATGGATGCTATGCATTACTTTTGTTGGTATGATACTAAGTCCTTAAGAATGAGTTCCTTATTGAAGGCCCTAGTTTGTTCTTCTACTTATGGTTTGCTACCTACATGCACCTAAGATGCCTTACTCCCATTGGCAGAGTACAAAGTCCTTATTGTTGAAAGAATGAAGAAGGATCCCTTTAATGTGTTGTCATTGATGTCAGCATTGGTTGTTGATATCTATACTAATCTGATGAACAAGTCTATCTGATAATGGTGATATCCTGATCTGGTATTCTAGTCCACACTAGCTCATATGATAAGATCTACTTATGCGGTGATAGTATGTTGTTTTTGACTATTATGTGCATCTATGTTCAATATTTCAGTTGCTTTGGTTGTATAGTTTGAAAGATATAAGTGACAGTAGTTCGGCATACAGATTTTTGGCTATGAATAGTGTAAGTGGGTATGAGTAATACAGTTTGCATTCCTCTAGTAATAAGAATAAGAATTTTGCAATTTGGGATATTTCTTACAGGTGTCAGCACTTTGTATATTCCAATTGGTGCATGACTATACGGTTAGATCGATCGCAGGTGTTGATTAGTTATCATATTTTGTGATTAGGTTTAATTTTTGGTCGACCTAATGCTTGATATATATTGCAGTGATTAAATATGTAATGCAAATGTTAGCAAGATCTATTTTAGGTCCATGCTGACCTAAATTAAGTATTGCACTTTTTGTAAGCACAAAGGTGTTTTTGGTACAAGTGTGGAGCCGACAAGGCAATTTTGATTTAATATAGGGCTAAATCTAATTAGGCCAAGCTAATTGATATATGCGGATGAATTAGGTATATATATAAGACATTTTTGAGGTTGTAGAAGTGTGATTTGATGTGAGTATGTGAATTTTATATGTACATGATCAGAACTATAGAATAGATATTATGAATATTGAGTGATTGTAAAGCAAAGTAGTGTTTTGTATTTTGTATCTAATGAAGTACATAGAGTCAGTATATTGAGTTTCAAGGGAACTAAATTTAGCACAAGGAAGGCATATTTTGTATCAGTTCACATACTGGTTGTGTGGCCATTTCTATCTTCTATCTTTCTTTATTTTTGTGGTTGTGAGCCTTATTGGACAGTGTGTTGTGGTAGTGAGCCTTTTGTAATATCTTATAACTGGTTATAATATATTGTGAGCTAATCCTCACTGTGGTTTTTCCATTTTTGGGTTTTCCATGTAAAAATACTAGTGTTCATGTGTTGTGTGATCTTATGATTGTTTCATGCTTTCATTCATTATTATTGTTGGATGTGGTTTGTTAATTGGATGGATTGTGATCAAATGGTTTAATAGAATATTGATTCACCCCCCCCTCTTAGTATTCCAAGTGTTCAACAATTTGTATCAGAGCTTGTTTCCTTCTAAGAAGCCTAACAACTTGAGGAATACCTTGGTGGTTGAACACATGGTTGATAGAAAGTATCCTACTCCTTTGAAAGAAATTGTTTCCATTGAATACATAGAAGATTGGTGCATGATTGAAAAAGAGGAACTTAAAGTAGCTCTTGAAGATCTTGACAAGGTTGAAGGTGAAAACAAAAATCTGAAGGAGAATCTTCAAGAAGCAAATGAATGAATCAAAAAATTGAGAGAACAAATCAAGAAGTTTAGAGAAAGACATAGAGTAGTCAATGAATAATTGAAACAAGCAAATGAAGATATCACCAGACTGAAAGTGCAAGTGGAAGAAAATAAAATAATTGAGGAATGTTTTAATGAAATGGTAAAGAGCAAGACTGATGAATGCACAAGAATTGAATGAGAAATGGTAAATCTGAGATTAGACCTGAAAAAATAAAGAATTCATGAGGACAAATTTAAGACAAGTTCTACAATGCTTGTGAATTGATTGCAGGATAGAAACCATCTAAAGATAAAGGAGGTTTGGAACTTGAAGAAGGAGAAAGCTCAAAGGCTAACTAGACCCCAAACAAGGTTTCCAATCAATAGGAGACTCTGGGCAATGGAATCCAGAATCAAAGAAGCAATGCTAGAAGACCCCCTATCAGACAACCAAATGGTCAAAGATACTAATCTTTCAATGGTTTTTGTTTTTTATGTAATAAATTTGGACATAAGGCAATAGAATGTAGAAAGAGAATGAATTAGAATGTTTGATCCTTCTCCAGACAATGTTTTGCATGCAAGAAATTTGGACATAGAGTTATTGAGTGCAGAAATCAAATGATGAATAGATATAATGTTGGTAGAATGGTTCAATCTTTCAATGGTTACTACTATACATGCAATATATTTGGACACAAAGCTAACCGGTATAGATCTAGATTGAACAGAGGTCAATTTGGTCAGAAAAATGTTGTGTTCTACAATTGCAGCAAACCTAGATAGATTTCAAAATTTTGCAGAAGAATGGAAGGTAGACTAATCCGACAAAGAGAAATGAACCTGTGAAGAAATTGATCCAGTCAAAGTAAAGAAGGAGATGGAAAATATTTGGAGAAAGAAAGAGGATCCTAAGAACAAAGAAGAATTAGAAACTACAAATGAATTTGTACCTCTCTTTGGTGCAGATAATTCTCTTGAAAATTAAACCTAGGCATGGACTTAGGGGGAGCAATAACATAAGAATCAAACAACCTAGGCTAGAAATATGAGGTGTCAAGGAGTGAGACAAAGAAATGTGGTATAAAATGATATGATCAAGCTTTTAGAGAAGAAACCAGTAGAAAATATGCAAATTTGAAGAAATGCAGAGCATTTTAGTGTTTATTATTTATCGTTGAAGGGTTTATCAACTTTATGGAATTTGAAAGAATTTAATGCAGAATTAGGGTAGATCGGAAAGGTTTAAAGTGAGATTCTAAGTTGATTTTAATCACATTTTCACATTCAAAAAGAGTAGAGTGATTTGAAGAAGATTTGAAGGAAATTTAAAGCAAATTTGGTGCAAAGTACTCAAACCCTAGATCCTATTGTGCCCATAAAGAGGTATTTATGGCTTATTGTTCTTTGTGGGTTTAAAATATATTTTTTTCATAAGCATTTGAGCTCAAATCAAGGCTAAAATGGCTACCCCAACCATTGTTAACATCATTGAGAAGCCTAGACCAAAATTTAAGAGATATCCAATGAAAGTGTTTAACAATGAACCTATCGGTGCTTTCTCAAGTATTCCATTTAGGGTTTTTCCTACGAAAGATAATAGGGATTACATACATGGGAAATTAGAAGAATATAATCATTTGAAAATCAAAGATCTATGGATTGATGAGCTTACTAGAGATGATCACCTTGCGAAACTATAATATATTAACCTAGTACAGAAGAAGCTAGTTGTTCGAAACTGGTTCCCTAATTATAGTTGTGATGTTGATGCCAAATATGTGAGGCTAGCACTGAGCAGAATACATGACAAGTTTCTATGGACTGACATGCCCGAACTAATAACCAAGTGATTAAGGATGTTATAGGGTTGTGTGGCACCAGACCCATACCAGTACTAAAGTCGATTAAGAATGAAGTTGTTATGGAACTAACTGGTGCCACCTATGACAAAAGATCCTTAACAACTAAACCTATCTAGAACCCTGTTGTGAGATATGCCTCCATGGTGATAAGTCATAATATCTATTTTACAAAAAAAGAAAATTCAGTTTCAGCCACAACTATCTATGGTGCACATGAAATGGTAGTAAATGGAAAAGACTTTGATTTGTGTGAGTTGCTCCGGAAACAACTTCTTGAGAATTTGAAGATGACAAAGGAGAAGTATGCATTTAACTTTAGCACTTTGGTTGTATGTTTACTATTTTACTTCATGAAAGAGCTTCCCAAAAGAAAGGATGTCATATGGGATAAGAGAAGACCAGTGACACATAAAATTTTGGACTACAAGCATAGCTTAGGTGACTTACAGGATCAAGATGATGCCTTAACTACATTCTTTGCAGTCTTTCAAAAGAAGATGCGTAAAAGGGAGAGAATTCCCAACAAAATTGTAAAAAAATATGCAAAGGAAATAACCTTTCTTGTTACAATTGATGAATGTATTATTGAGGCTATTGAACCATTGATGGTATGGATTACACCTCTTGGCTATGAAGTTTCTGAAGATGAAGTGAATGGATATGTGGATATATTGCTCAAAATTCCTAAGGAAACATAGAAAATTTATGGAACATATGAGGAAAAATCATTAGAAGTGCGCATGGAATTGAAGAAACTTGAGATCAAGAGAAATGCAAGGAAAAAAATTGAGGAATGAGCAAGAAAGGAAGGATAAATAGAAGAAAATATTAAGGAGGATAGAGCAAGAGAAGCCAGTATTGCAGGTGTGTCCTTTGGACCCAGGAGATCCAGAAGAACAACTTCTAACCCTTCCTCTACATTTCCTAAGTCCCTCAGAATTGCTACAACAACTATTAAAGGAAAGAAGATGGAGCCCAATGCTTCGGTGATAGAGGAAATAATTACTCTAGCTGAACCAAACATAAGGACAAGTAAGAGGAGGAATTTGACTTTGGTAGCAACCCCTGCTACCTCTATAAGGAGAAAGAAACAAAAATCTTTTAGAGAAAAGAACCTGAGCATGGTTGTTGAAGAAGAAATTGAGCTAGGATTAGAGCATGAGGAACAATTGATAAGAAATAAAAGAAGTAATGGCACTGAGAGGGATGAAGGTGCTTCACAAGAGGCAAGCACTGAAGCTAAGAAACAAAAATTTGATACTTCAAAAGAAGAAGAAATTGAAAGAGAAAAGGAAGCATTCATTGTACACATTCATGAGAAGATTGAGAAGAATAAAGGGAAGAAGATAGAGGAAGCCCCTTTAGAGCAAAAGAATGAGAAAAAGACTCCTTTGGTAAGGGCACACACTCCCATGAAACTGGATGTTTTAGTTAATCATATGTTTCATTATGATAACATCCTAGAAGCGACAACAAAATTGTATGAAGAAGTTGATGAAACAGATAAAAACACAATTATTAAAGCTATTATCAAGTATATTATTTTTTTAGAAGCTAACATGAGCAATGTTAAGAAAAAGGATCCTAGAGTTGTGTAGGATGCTTTAATAGAAAGAAGGCGAGAATCCATTGAAGCAGAAGATAAAAGGAAAATTGATGCCTTGGAGGAAATTAGACCCTCATTATCTGAAGATGACAAATCTACATTGGTAGAAGTATACACTAAGGAGTTCATAGTTAAACAAAGGGTTACTATTCTTATGGGAAGAGAAAATGATCAGGTGTATAAACTAAAGAAGTAAATACTAAAGACCATTAAAGATATTGCTGAGAATTTTGGAATGATAACTACTTCCACATCCAGATAAGCCCAAGAAAATGTTGAAGAAAAGGTTAATAATGCAGAGGAAAATCTTCCTCTTAATTCAAACCTACCAATATTTAAAGAAGTATTGGAAGAGATAGGTGAAGATGCCCATACAGGAGAAGAAACACCAATGTTTCATGATACAAAGAGTGTCGTGTCCTCTCCACCATCGGTTAATGAAACATAAGCTACCCTAAAGACTTTTGTGCCTCTAGAAGACATTGACAAACCTACCGGTGATGATGAAAAACAAAGTGTAGAGAAAGAAAAAGAAAAGAATGATGCAGATGGCATTGAGGACCACACTAATAGACAAGATGAAGATGCGGGAAATAATAATGAAGAAAATCAAAATGAGAATGGTGAAGAAGAGAAAGGAGAGAAAGAGAAAGATAATAAGGAAGATTATGACAAGAAGGAGGATGAAGATAAGCAAAAGGACAAAGCCTCGGGTGAAGAGGTAAAAGCAAAAAATGAAGAAAATTTTGAGGAAAGAAAGAATGAAGAAGTACAGAAGACCATGGACCTACCCAAGCCCTCTGGATAAGTTTCCTCTAATAATCTTCTTAAGGGTCTTTTTTCGAGGAAAATTAGATTTCAACTGGCTATATCTCCTTAGTTGTTAAAACTCCCTATGTATCAAGGTATTGTGGATCTGGAGAAGATCTCACCAATTCAAAAGTTGGAGTTTGGAGATGTGTTTCATGCTTCTAGAAGGAAAGAAATAATTGAAACTCACTAGAAGGGAATTGAGTTAATAAATGAAGCAATAAATACTTTGCAATATGCCACCCCTAGGACTTCAATTGACAATTCTCTATCTTCTGTTGAAAATCTTAAAGTTTTAGTAGATTCTCTGAAGGAGTACACCTTCGATCTAAAAGAACGGGTTGAAAATGAAGTTGAAACAAGGTTTTTAGAGAAGAGGTTGTTAGAGCTGCAAGAGAGATGTGCATCAGCACATAATAAAGTAGAGAAATTCCTGAAGGATGTTCAAGAATGAGAGGATGAAGCAAAGACTTTGTTCTTGTATTGCATGAAGTGGTCGGATGCCACTCAAGGAATTAAGGACCTAATGGACTCAATTGAGTCTCAAATAACCAATGCCTCCAACGCCTATGACCTAGCCCAAGATAGAGATCACACCACTTGGACTGCCATCTCAGACCTACAAAACATATTCTTCACATTACAAAGATAGAAAGAAGACATTATAAGGCAGTTTGGACAGCTTGGGGAATTGGTGAAAACCAAGGATATACTAGTATCAAGTGCCCTAACTGATGCTGAAAAGATTGCAATGATAAATCAAAATCCCATTTCTCTGGAAGAGGGTGAAAAGAGTATAGTAGAGCTAGAATCATTGTACAAATCGCTTGCAGTAGCCAAGAAAACTTGGAATGAAGGGAAGTCTTCTTGGAAAGCTATTCTCAAAGAGCTTGAAGGAGCCTCCACCTTCGATTAATTATCTTTTCACTTGTATATTCTTTGATTGTTTTAGTATTTTAGTCTTTCCATTATACATGCAGATGATTCAAATTTTTGGGTTAACTCCCTAAGGGGGAGTCAGTATATTCAATTTGGCTATTTAATTGTACATATGCATTTGAGGGGGAGTTTACATGTGTGTTACTGACACACTCTTTGTCCTTGATGTCAAAGGGGGAGATGGAGATGATTGAAGTTTTTGGAGATGTTTGAAGTGTTTGGAGATTCATTTTTGGCACATGTTTCCATCAATGACAAAGGGGGAGATTGTTGAAAGAATGAAGAAGGGGCTCTTTAATGTGTTTTTATTGATGTCAACATTGGTTGTTGATATCTATACTAATTCGGTGAACAGAGCTATCTGGTAATGGTGATATCCTGATCCGGTATTCTGGTCCACATTCACTCATATTATAAGATCCACTTATTCAGTGATAGTATGTTGTTTCTGACTATTATGTGCATCTATGTTCAAGATTTTAGTTGCTTTGGTTGTATAGTTTGAAATATATAAGTGATAGTAGTTCGACATACAAATTTTTGGCTATGAACAGTGTAAGTGGGTATGAGTAATCTGGTCTACATTCCTCTGATAACAAGAATCAAACTTTTGCAATTTTGGGAGATTGCTTATATTTTTTTTAAGCACGAAGGTGTTTTTGGTACAAGTGTGGAGCTGACAAGGCAATTTTGGTTTAATATAGGGCTACATCTAATTAGGTCGACCTAATTGATGTGTGCAAATTAATTGAGTAAATATGTAAGACATTTTTGAGGTTGTAGAAGTGTGATGTGATGCGAGTATGTGAATTTTGTATGTACATGATCAGAACTATAGCAGAGATATTATGAATATTGATCGACTATAAAGCATAGCAGTGTTTTGTATTATGTATCTGATGAAGTGCATAGAGTCAGTTTATTGACCTTCAAGGGAACTGAATTCAGCACAAGGAAGGTGCATTTTGTATCAATTCACATCTTGGTTGTGTGGCCATTTCTATCTTCTATCTATCTTTCTTTTTGTGGTTGTGAGCCATATTGGATAGTGTGTCCTGGAAGTGAGCCTTTTGTAATATCTTATAACCAGTTATAATATATTGTGAGCTAATCCCCACCATGGTTTTCCTTTTTGGTTTTTCCATGCAAAAATATTGGTGTTCATTTGTTATGTGATCTTGTGATTGTTTCATGCTTTCATGCTTTCATTCATTATTCCTATTAGATGTGTTTTGTTAATTGGATGGATTATGATCAAATGGTTTAATAGAATATGGATTCACCCCCCTCTTAGTATTGTGTGTGTTCAACACTTATAAAGTGATTAAAATTTTAAAATCATGAAAAAATCCCTAACAAGTAAGGTCTTTACCAAAAATGAAAGGAAATTGGTAGTCGTAATGAACTATTTCCACCTAACCTCATCAAGAAAACCATGCAAATGAGTATTAATAATTCACAACGCAAAATAAAAAACAAACATACCATCAAGATGACATAATATGTACCCTATGAAAGCCTTCGTGAGGGAAAAACCTTATCTCCAAAAGCATCCACACTCAATTTATTATCTCATGAACAAATATTACAATATACTTGCAGAGTCTCTATGAATACCTCTAAAACATCAAGATCTCTGCATGCACTCCACATGAATAAGAAAATGAGAATCATTTAACCACACATACCAATCAATGCTTCTTCTCCCCACATATATACAAACTACTAGAGATGATCAATCAAAATTAGCTAACAAACTAAAGGTTATGATAACCAACCTCAACAACTACTCATGTGCGTACTTTTATAGAAATAAGCTTGCACAAAACCATCAAGTGATATTACATAAGCCATGCAACTAATACCATGATATTGCAAAACCTTTTCCCCCTCATTTACTTTTTGGTAGTAAGTTTTCAAAATATTAAATATTTTTTCAATGTGCAAACCCACATTAAATATTTATCCCTATATTACATATAATATATAAAGTGGACACAATAATGTCTAATCCATGTGCTACATACTGAAGACATTGAAAAATATCTTGGGCCTACGAATGACATTTTTACACTAATTTGCATCTTTTCCCACATAATTAAATAGTTTTTAATTATTTAATTATTTTCTCATTCCATATCAACTATTAATTAAATAATTTTATATTATTTAATTAATTCAGTTTATCTTTATTCTTCCTTGATTAATTAAATAAATTTTCTTTATTTAATTATGTCACTAATTACTTTATTCTTCTAATCTAATTAACTAAATTATTACTATTTATTTAATTATCCATCCCCTTTTCTTCTATAATTAAATAATTGTTTTTAATTATTTATTTATTCATTACCCTTTTCTCTCTATAATTAAATAATTATTTAATTATTCATGCACCA